>ML803857.1:99237-112984 GCA_009831015.1 Picea engelmannii | reverse complement strand
CATCTTTCTTTTTCTCAAAGTTTACTAGTGCTCCCCAAGGCGACACACTTGGGCATATATACCTTTTCTTCAACAATTCTTCTAGTTGAATTTGTAATTATTCTAATTATGGTGTACTCATTTTGTAAAGTGTCTTTGATACTAGAGTAGCTCTAGCTACTAAATCAATATAGAAATATATATCCCTCTTTGGTTGGAATCATGGTATTTCTCTGAATACATCCTCAAACTCTTGCAATACTGAAAAATAATCAAAACATGGCTCTTTAGTCCTTTCTGGCTCCTCCACATGAGTTGCATACAATTGACATACTTTCATGAAACATCTCTTCAGTTGTAAGATTGAAATTTCCCTAAGGGAAATGGGTCTTGGAATTCCTTGCATAGTGTTATGATTTCCTTCTTCATCGAGACATGTAAATGTATTGCTATGGAAATCTAGGATAGCATGATTATTTTCAGATCAATCCATTCCAATTAAGATATCAAGAGATCCTAATGTTATGATATTCAAATAAACATTGGTATTCACTTCATTCATATTTAATGGACTATCTTTGAGAGTGTCATTCATACTCCTTTTAGTTCATGTGGCTTGTTGAACTGATAATGATATTTCAAGTTTACTTTTGCTCAAATGGAATTTGTCCACAATTTTTGGATTAATGTAACTATGGATTTCTCTTAAATCAATTAAAATAACAAAAAAAAAAATTACGATCTTACCTTCCACCTCAATCATATGGGATTGGTGTTCCTCTTGTTGATATTCTAGGGATTAATATATCCTTGGAATATTTATGCATGGGTCTTCTAATGGGCCCTTTGTTTCTGAAATGGATAAGGCTAATGCACAAAGTCAAATCAGTCACATGACAGTGAGAAGGAAGCAGTTAAATGAACAACACAACAAATGGAATCTTGAGAAGCAACAAAAATGTCAATACCACCGGCGTATTAAAGAATACAGGAAGCAAGGAAGAGTGGATTTGATATGATCAATAGGTTGTGTCAAAGACACAAATGTATGAGTAAAAGGGTGATGTAATAGGATGGGGTTAATTATGTTTTCAATGCTAATGAAATTGTTGTGATTGTTCGGTTATGTTATTATTTCTTTAGTTCAGGTTTATTTTTCTATTCCCATGGGAAAGTATTGCAATAGTCTCTATGGGTATCAATGCTTCATTCGCAGTAGATCTTGAGTCTATATGTGCTGCACAAGACACTATATTGTAGATCTAGGTGTTGTGAGGAAAAATGTGTGAGAATATTAGATGTAAGAATGGTTTGTACCACTGCTGCTAATACAATGATATAGTTTAGGCCCTACAAATTTGTTTATGAGGATATATTTTATGTTATGAATGGACCTATAATGTTATTCATTATCTTCTTATTCCGTTCCTTTTTCTAATGTTATCTCAATGGTATTGAAACTCAACTTAATCGATAACTTATGGATCTGAGTAGCATAGAAGGGGATTTTTGATGCAGGAGCATCACCATCAACGTCAAAACGCAAACGTGGAGGCAAAGGAATGACATCTCAGCAATGACAGAGTTTCAAATAAAAAATTAACTTAGAATTAAATTGGGTTATTGAGATATTTTGTAAACAACATTTTAAAAATGTAACTTGTTTGTAAAGTCGTGAAGGACTGTAAGGGATTGCAGATATTGAGTGTTGACTGTTATCTGGCAATAACTATTAGTTATTTTAATAGGACAGAGTAGGTAACCGCTAAGATCTTGATAGCATAGGTTGCAGACATGATGAGAGAGCTTGTGGAGCCAGTCCTTAGATAGTTTTTCATTGTTGCATTGTAATAGAACAGAAAGAATAGAAAGAATGAGATAGAGATCTGAGAGATCAATAGAACAAAGTAGAGTAGAAGAAACATTATGTAATTTTTTTTCATGAAGGAATAGAACATATGGAATTGTCCCAAATCCTTCGACTGTATTCATTTGATGTATGGATGAATGAATTATATATTCTATGTGTGTGATTTATTCCATTTTCGTTCATGTGTGATTGTTAGAGAAGTGTTAGTATGAAGTTGTGATGAATATGGATGAGTTTCAATTTTTTCTCTTATGACACTCATATGCAAGGTGTGCATCTCGAATGCAAGGAGTGCATCGACTAAGTCTCAGAGTGACTCAGAGAAGTTCATAGAGAACAAAGGAAACTTAGACCAAGTTGAAGGTGTGCACAGTGTTGTGAAATGACCAAGTGTTGAAGAACCCGAACCAGAGTAACACCAGGTGGGCGAGAAGAATTTATTTTCAAGAAATCCTTTGATCTGAGTTATCGAAATACCGAGAATGCAAGGTGTGCATGGGGGATCAAAATCCTTTTAAGGACAAAGATTAGAAGGGATATAACTTTCCATAAAGTGTCAGAGAGAGACGATAGTTAGACTCGTAAGGAGGATTAAAGGTTCAAAACCTTTGAAGACGGAGAAATATTACAAGTCAGAATAACTCATAAGCTCGGGAGAAGGAGTGGAAGTGGTCATTGGATCACTGTGAAAAATATCAACAGTTGTTTGATCAGAGTGAAGTGCATGAGCCTTAGCGCTTTGCACAGAGAGAGAGAAAACTCACAATAGTTGAGAAGTGCGATTTTCGGAGCCCAAAGAGACGAAGATCCAAAATAGGATCTCAGTCACCCGATCAGTAGGAACATATATGAACCATCGGATTGTTCGGGGAAAATTCCAAGTGTCAGATCACCCATGTAAATATGAGCCTTCATATATCATGAGTCCGGGAGGAGGCGAGTTTGAACTTTGAGATTTATGAAATGTGGATTGCCAAAGGGCCTGAGAGAATTTGGACTGTTGGATCTAGGAGGACAAGTGTCAGCAGGTCGAAAGATCCAGAGGAAGGAAAAGGTAAAAGTGTTGAAACACCTGAAACTCGAAGAGTCGAGGGGTTAAGAGCCATTGATCTATAAGTGGGCACTTGTCAACAGATCGTGAGCTTCGAGAAAGTTGAAGTGATTTTTCAATTTGAAATCTAAGATTTCCTAAGTGCAAAGACCCGAATACGTGAAGTAAAATCTAGGCTGTGAGATCTAAGGGAGACAAAGCGTGAATCCGTGAACTCTGGTTAAGGTTCCAAAGTGGTTCATAGTGATTGGATTTAGAGGAGACATGGTGCCAATCTTTGAGCTTTGGGTAAAGACCTGAAGAAATCCTCGATCGTTAGATCAGGAGGACACACATCAGTGGATCACAGACTCCGGGTAAAAACCATTGCGAAAAATAAGTTTGATATTTGAGATCTCATAAGTCTGCAGACCCGAAGGAGATCTCGACTGTCGATCGAGAAGACGGTCACAGGATCATTGATATAAGTTGAAAGTTCAAACATCCGAAGTGGGAGCAGAATCGTTGATGGAGTACGACATGTGTCAGCAGATCATGAGTTCCAGAATATTTGAGTACGAAAGAAATTTGGGTTTGATATTTCAAAACTCTGAAGTTTGGAGTTGCAAAGGAGATCGCAGTCATTGATTGAAGAAGGGGTCGATCTAGGCCCTAGATTTGGAAGGCGTATAACCGAACCATCGATTCATATGTTATCATCAAGATAGTCAGATCGACAATCTCGTAGCATTGTAGGAATAAGAGTTGTGCATAGTTTAAACTATTGAGGGTGGGCCGCAATCCAAACTGTGGTTTCATCAGGAGGACATGTGGAGGTTGGAGGAGCATTGCGAGACCAAAAGTAGTTTGACTTCAAACCACTTGTATCCATTTTCGCAATCGTGTGGTCATTACGAAGGTCACATCACGAGGGGGATTATCATAAAAATGGATCTAACAACCGACACTCTGAGCTTCCTGTTGATGAGAGTAGGGAGGCCTATGGTTAGTCAAATAAAAACTGCAACAGGAAGCCAAAAGGGCCTATGGTTAGTCACAGAAGGAAACCATTAAGGTTTTAGAGAGTCACTCGACTCTAGAATCAGAGATCCAAGACGGGGAGGTTGTGCATCCCTACGGTAGAGTAGGGAGGCCTGCATCAGGTAGTATCAAAGATGATATTGAGTTTGTTTGTACAAACCAAGCAAAGGAGAAAAAAGGTAAATTGATATCATTTTTGGTATCAAGAATTTGATTTATGTTGTTGTAGGTGACGCAGTGGAATCATGCCACCTAGAAGGCATAGAGAGAATGCATAAATGGAAGAAGAAATTAGGCGACTCTGAATGAGACTGGACACCATGGAAACAGTGTAGAGAAGATCACCAGATGTTGGAGATATCAGTGAAGATGAGAGTGAATAAGACAAGGTCAAAGAAAATGTAGTAGAGGATGTTGCACAATATCGCTTGATAAAAGTTGTTTCAAAAATAGGATCTAGAGAAAGGATAAAAGTACCAATGTATGAAGGCAATTTAGAAGTTGAATAATTGTTAGATTGGGTACGTGCTATGGACAAATACTTCGATTATGAATATATCGAAGAATATAAGATGGTGAAGAATGCAATGACAAGAGTGAAAGGTCATGCAATGCTATGGTGGGATGAACTACAAGTCAAATGCATGAGAAATGGTAAGTAGAAAAAAAAAAACTCGGATAGGATGATAGCCAAGATGAAGGAAATTTTTATCCCAAAGGACTATCAAATCAATCTTTTTAGAAGATTGCAAAACCTAAGACAGAAAATCTTATCAGTGAAGGAGTAGACTAAGGAATTTTACAGACTGAACATCAAGGCTGGACAGAAATAAAATGAGGATGAAAAGAAATCCAAATATATCAATGGGATGAGATAAAAATACAAGAGAACATCAGCATGATGTTGGTTAGTACCGTCAAGGATGCTTATCAAGAAGCCTTGAAAGATGAAGAAAGATTGGCCAGGAAACAAATCCAATGAAGCAGAGGAGGAAATTCAAGCAGAGGTAAGGGAACCACCAGAGAGAAGTTCCAGAAGTCGAAGCATGAAGTTGACAAACAACATAGTCACAATGAGAAGGGTGGAAGTTCTAAAGAAGGACAACATGGAGGGAGAAGCCCTTTTTCTAGAGGAAGAGGAAGAGGAAGAGCCAGAGGAGGCGTAGTTAGATGTTATACCTATGGAAAGAAAGGTCACAAGTCTTGGGAATGTCTCGAGAGAAAGAACAAAGGAGGAGGTGAAGAACACATTGCTGAAACACAGAAGCATGTTGAAGCAGAAGTGGGAGAAGGAGGAAAGAAACTCATGATGAGGAAGATTCTTCTTAAAACAGAGAAGGAAATGGAGGACCCAATTCAGTGAACAATTCTATTCGGAACTACTTGCAAGACGAAAGACAAAGTTTGCAAGGTGATTATAGGAAGTGGGATCACTAACAATCTAGTATCCATAGAGATGGTGGAGAAGCTGAAGTTGAAGACAAGTTCACATCCAAACCCGTACAAGGTATCGTGGTTGCAGAAAAGACATCAAGTAATATTAATTCAACAATGACAAGTTGGATTTAAAATAGGAGGTTATAGGGATGAAATATTATGTGATGTAATTCCTATGGATGTTTGTCATATTTTATTGGGGAGGCTGTGGCAGTTTGACATAAAATTTATTCATGATGGGAGAAAGAATACTTATACCCTAGAAAAGAATGGTAGGACACATATGTGGTTACCAATAGAAGACAAAGAGAAAAAGAGGGAATCTAGTTCAAGTATACTTCTCATGAGTGGGAAGGAACTCTTGAATGAATTCAATAAGGAGAAAGAAATGTAGTTTGTTGTTGGTGAGGAAGCCTAGAGTTATCCTTACAAGTACTTATGTGGAAGATTTTCCTGAAGAAATCCAGGAACTGTTAGCAAACTTTGCTGACGTAGTAGTGGATCAGTTACCTCACTCATTTCCACCCATCGGGAGTATAAGCCATCATATTGACCTTATTCTAGGAGCAAGTTTACCAAACAAAGCAGCTTATAGGTTGGCACCTATAGAGAATGAGGAAGTCAAAAATCAAGTCCAAGAGTTGTTGGATAAAGGTTTTGTCAGGGAAATCCTAAGCCCATGCGCAATACCAACTATGTTAAGTCCAAAGAAGGATGGAGGATGGAGAATGTGTATAGATTCTCGAGCCATCAACAAGATAACCATTAGGTACATATTTCCTTTACTGAGGATGGATGATTTGATGGATTGTTTGAGTGGAGTGAGTTGTTTTTCCAAGATAGACTCCAAGAGTGGATATCATCAAATAAGAATGAGAGAGGGAGATGATTGTAAAACAACATTCAAGACAAATGAAGGATTTTTTGAATGGATGGTCATGCCATTTGGGTTGAAAAATGCACCAAGAAAATTTATGACATTGGTGAATGAAGTGTTGAAAGACTTCATAGGGAATTTTGTCATAGTTTATCTAGATGACATACTAATATTCAGTAAGACAAAGGGAGAACACTTAATACATTTGACATCAGTGATGGAGAAGTTGCAGCAAGAGAAGTTGTTGATAAATCTGAAGAAAAGTTCTTTTATGAAGAAGGAAGTCATATATTTTGGTTTCATGGTCTCTTCAAATGGATTGAAGATGGATCCAGAAAAGGTAAGAGCAATCAAAGAATGGACATCCCCAAACATCATATTTGAGGTAAGATTTTTTCATGGGTTAGAAATATTTATAAAGTTACAGTGGTATATGTGCACCCATGTTGGACACTATGAAGAAGAAACACAAGTCCTTCAGTTGGATAGAGGAAGATGAAAAGAGTTTCAAAGTGTTGAAAGAGAAAATCACAAAACAACCAATTATGGTCTTGCCATATTTTGGAAAAACATTTCAAGTGAGATTTGATACAAGTGGATTGGTTTATTGGAGCAGTCTTGAGTCAGGACAATAGGCTAGTTTCTTATTTCAGTGAGAAGCTAAATGATGCCAAACATAAGTATTCCACATATGACAAGGAATTTTATGCAGTGATTCAAGCTTTGAATAAGTGGAGACACTATCTAATTCTCAAATAATCTGTCTTGTATAGTGATAACCAAGCTTTGCAATTTATTACAATGCAAGAAAAGTTGAATCATAAACATGCTAAATGGGTAGAATTTATGAAAATTTTTACTTTTGTTGCTAAGCACATTGTTGGAACTAGTAACAAATTTATAGATGCTTTGAGCAAGAGGAGATTGATTTTACAGGAATTCCAAGTGGAGACCTTAGGGTTTCAACCCCTCAAAGAGATGTATAAAGAAGAAACATATTTTAAGAAAGCTTATGAGGCATGCAAGAATCCTTTGTTGGGATACATAATCCCAGGGAATGAATATTTGATCCAATATGGATTAATGTTAAAGGGAAACCAATTGTGCATACTGAAATGCTCAATGAGATATAATTTGTTGAAGGGGAAACACAACGGAGGTTTAGCTGGACATTTTGGTCACAATAAGACATTTTCACAGCTGAGTAATTCGTATTATTGGCTGAGCATGAGAGAAGAGGTGAATCTTTCTGTGAACAAATGCATAATTTGTCAATATGCAAAAGGAAGACAACATAACCTTGGTTTGTATCAGCCATTACCAATTCCAGAAAGGTCATAGGATGCAATCAGTATGGATTTTTCTTTGGGATTTCCTAGAACTCAAAATGGGAGTGATTCCATATTTGTTGTGGTGGAGAGATTTTCAAAAATAACACATTTCATACCATTCCATAAGACAAATGATGCTACACACATAGCTAATTTGTTTTTCAGAGAAGTGGTGAGACTACCTGGATTGTCGACGAGCATAGTCTCAGATAGGGACACCAAATTTGTATCTCTATGGAAGAGGCTAGGGACAAACTTGTCCATTAGTTCATCATATCACCCTCAGACATATGGATAGACTGAAGT
Organism: Picea engelmannii; assembly: GCA_009831015.1. NCBI lineage: Eukaryota > Viridiplantae > Streptophyta > Pinopsida > Pinales > Pinaceae > Picea > Picea engelmannii. The sequence continues at coordinate 105,113 of ML803857.1, read as the reverse complement.
AGTAAACAAGAGTGTGGGAAACTTGTTAATAATTTTAGTCACTGAGAAAGGTCGCCAATGGGATCAAATTCTGGCACAAGAAGAATTTTCATTCAACAATTCAGTGAACAGGAGCACAGGGAAAAGTCCATTTGAAATTTTGTATGGTATACATCCAAGAGGATTTACAGAGTTGAGATATCGAAATCAAGATGAGTTCAGAAGTGCTGGAGCGGAGGATTTTGTAGCAGAAATGAAGAAACTCCATGACAGAGTCAGAGAATAGCTACAGAATGGAAACCAAAAATACAAGAGCAGAGTTGATCAAAAGAGGAGAGAAGTTCCATTCGAAGTTGGAGATGAAGTTTTAGATCGTTTGAGAAAAGAAAGGTTTCCAAGGGGAACATATAAAAAATTGAATATGAAGAAGATAGGACCATGCAGGATTCTTAGAAAATTTGTAGCCAATGCTTATGAAATTGAGTTGCCAAACAAAGTTGGGATATCATCAATATTCATTGTTGCAGACCTGTATCCTTAGAGGAGATATGAGGTAGGAGAATTATATGATCAGAAAGAAGTTTCGTGGAAAGAACATTTGCCCACAGCAGAAAAAAATTAGATGGAGAAAATCATTGAACAAAGAGATGGAAAGAAGACTAGGAGAAAGACATATCATGAATACTTAATGAAGTGGAAATATCATCCAATGGAATATGCAAGTTGGGTTACAAAACCTGATATTTTGAAGCATAGAAAGACAGTGCAGGAGCTCATGGACAACAGTCCATGAAAATTTTAACCAAAGGAGTATGATGCAGGAGCATCACTTTCAAAGTCAAAATGCAAGTGTGGAGGCAAAGGAACGACATCTCAACAATGACAGAGTTTCAAATAACAAATTAAATCAGAAGTAAGTCGGGTTGTTGAGATATTTTGGAAACAACATTTTAAAAATGTAACTTGTTTGTAAAGTCATGAAGGACTATAAGGGATTGCAGATATTGAGTGTTGACTCTTATCTGGAAATAATTGTTAGTTATTGTAATAGGACAGAGTAGGTAACTGCTAAGAGTTTGTTAGGATAGGTTGTAGACAGGACAAGAGATCTCGTGGAGCCAAGCCTTAGATAGCTTTTCATTGTTGCATTGCAATAGAATGTACATAATAGAAAGAATGAGATAGAGATATGAGAGATTAGTAGAAGAGAGTAGAGTAGAATAAACATTATGTAATTTTTTTTCATGAAGGAATAGAATAGACAGAACTGTCACAAATCCTTGGCCTGTGTTCATTTTATGTATGGATGAATGAATGTCATATTATGTGTGTGTGATTTATTCCAGTTCCTTTCATGTGTGATTCTTCGAGAAGTGTTAGTATGTATTAGTGACGAATATGGATGAGTTTCAATTGTTTCTCTTTTGACACTCATATGCAAGGTTTGCTAATTGAATGGAAGGAGTGTGTCGAATGATTCTCAGAGTGACTCAAAGAAGTTCAAAGAGAACAAAGGAAAATTAGACTGGTTGCAAGGTGTGCACAACATTGTGAAATGACCAAGCATCAAATAACTCGAACCAGAGTAATGCCAGGTGGGTGAGAAAACATTATTTTCAATAAATCCTTCGATCTAAGTTATTGAAATCCCAAGAACACAAGGTGTGCATGGGGAATCAAAATCCTTTTAAGGACAAAGCTTATAAGGGATAGCACTTTCCATAAAGTGTTAAAGAGAGGCGATAGTCAGACTCGTAAGGAGGAGTAAAGGTTTGAAACCTTTAAAGATGAAGAAATCTTCCAAGTCAGAAGAAATCAGAAGCTCAGGAGGAGGAGAGACAATGGCCATTGGATCATTGTGAAAAAGATCAACAACCATTTGATCATAGTGAAGTGCACGAGCCTTAGCGCTTCACACACAGAGGGAGAGAAAACTCACAAGAGTTGAGAACTGATATTTTCAGAGCCTGAACAGCTGGAGATCTGAAATAGGATCTCAACCACCCGATTAGTAAGAACATATATGAACTGTCAGATTGTTCGGGGCAAAATCCAAGTGTTGGATAGCCCAAGTAAATTTGATTCGTCAGATACTGTGAGTCTGGGAAGAGGTGAGTTTGAACTTTGATATTTCTGAAGCATGGAGAACCGTAGGGCCGTAGTGTATTTGGACCATTGGATATAGGAGAACACATGTGGGTAGGTCGGAAGATCTAGAGGAAGGTGAAGGTCAAAGTGTTTAAACACCCGAAACCTGAAGAGTCAAAGGGTCGAGAGCCGTCAATATATAAGTGAACACTTGGAAACAGATTGTGAGCTCTGAAAACGTTGAAGTTATTTTTTAGTTTGAAATCTGAGATTGTCAAAGTGCGAAGACCCAAATACCCTAAGTAAAATATGGGCCATGAGATCTAAGAGAGATGTCGGGTGAATCTGTGAACTCTGGGTAAGGTACCAAAGTGGTTCATAGACATTGGATTTAGAGGAGATGTGGCACACATCTATTAGCTCTGGGTAAATACCCAAAGAAATGCTCGATCGTTGGATCAGGAGGACACGCGTTAGTGGATCACACACTATGGGTAAAAACCATTGGGAAAAATAAGTTTGAGATTTGAGATCTCAGAAGTATGGAGACCTGAAGGAGATCTCAACCATCGATCGAGAAGAGGGTCGCAAGATCGTTGATTTGATTTGAAAGGTCAAACATTCAAAGTGGGAGTAGAATCATTGATCGAGCAGGACAGGTGTTAGCAGATCATGAGTTCCGAAAGATTTGAGTACGGAAGAAAGTTGGGTTTGAGATTTCAAAACCACAAAGTCCGAAGTTTCAAAGGACATCATATTCGTTGATTGAAGGAGGGGTAGATCTAGTCCATAGATTTGAAAGGAACAGATCTGAACCGTCGATTCTGATGTTATCGTCAAGATTGTGAGATCAACAATCCTGTAGCATTGTGAGAACATGAGTTGCACGGAGTTTAAAATATTGAGGGAGGGATGCAATCCAAACCATGGTTTTATCAAGAGGACACGTGGAGGTTGGAGGAGCATTGCGGGCCCAAAAGTAGTTTGACTTCAAACTAGTTGTAGTTGCGCCCGCAATCGCGTGGTCATCACCGAGGTCACATCAAGAGGGGGCTTATCTAAAAAAAGGAGCTAATGTACGACACTCTGAGATTTCATAGGAGAGTGAAAAGGAGGGTTGTGGGTGCCATTAAAACCTACAACAAGAAGCCTAAAGGGCCTTTGGTTAGTCACATATGGAAACCATTAAGGTTTCAGAGAGTCACTCGACTCTAGAATAGGAGATCCAAGACTGGGAGGTCGCGCATCCCTACGACAGAGTAGGGGGGATGCATCAATTTGATGTTTCCTTCTCTATAACTTCTTTCATATTTAAAGTATTGGTTGCGCTTCGGGTCATACCTCCTTCCCTTGTTGAAGGTTGAATATGCCAGCATATCTACACTATAATGGTTCTTTTTTGTTGGAAACTACTGAGAACCCTCGTCTCAATCTTGCACCAACATCTTATACTACATTATCCTCTTAGATGTTGTTTAGTTTCCTCATTATGTCTTCCATGTGATGGAAATACATGTGATCTTCTTTAAATCCCCTAAATTTTATTGTTGGTACACACAAAGACATTGGAACTTGCACACACAGACCTCTACGGGCCAACAATAACACAAACTTTAAAAGATGAGAGTTATTTTATAGAATGAAATGGGTTACATTTCTTAAATAAAAATGTGAATAATTTGAGAAGTTTAAAGTTTTCAAATTCTTGGTTGAAAATGGGAGTGATTTAAAAATCAAGTGTTTAAGATTAGATATAGGAGGTGAGTTTACATTTTATGAACTTGATAAATTTTGTGAGAATTGTGGAATCAAGAAACATTTTTCAGAAGAAAGTAATCCATAACAAAATGGAGTTCTAGAAAGGAAGAAAAAAATTATACAATAAATGGCTATAACAATGTTGAACGAATCCAAACTATGAAACACATTTTGGAGAGAAGCAGTGAGCGCAATAGTTTGCATTTTGAATAAAGCACAAATTAGAGTGAACACCAACAACACACCTTATGAATTATGGAAATGAAGACCAACTACAGTAAAATACTTCAAAGTATTTGGAAGCAAGTTCTATATAAAGAGAAATAAATATAATTTAGGAAAGTTTGATTCTAGAAAAGCAAAGGTATATTTCTTGACTATGCATCTAGAAGCAAGGCCTACAAATGCTACAACAACATAATGCACAAGGTTGTAGCTAGTATTGATGTAAGAGTGGATGAATCCATACCTCAATAGTAAAATTCATAAAAAACAAAGATCGAGAGGAAACAACCTACAAAGAACAAGAAAAGGAAGAACAAGAAGAAATAAAATTCCAATATCAAAAGCCACCACCCATAATTGTCCAGAGGAATCATCATTAAAGTCAAATTCTTGGTGATATAGATGCAGGAGTTGAGACTAAAAAAATATTGAACTTTTATTTTCTATCTAAAATAGATCCGAATAATTTTACACAAGCTAGCGAAGATAAACATTGGTTTAGTGCTATGGAAGAATAACTAAATCAGATTGAGAAGAATGAGACATTGGAACTTGTTCCTACACAAAAATACAAGAGTGTGATTGGAACCAAATGGGTCTTCAGAAACAAATTGGATGAATCTGGATGAGAAGTAAGAAATAAATAAAGATTGGTCTATATAGGGTATGCTAAAGTTGAGGGTATTGACTTTGAAGAAACATTGCTCCAGTTGCAATATTAGAAGTAATTAAAATGCTTTTGGTATTTTTGTGTTTCAAGAACTTTAAATTCTATAAAATGGATGTCAAGTCAGCCTTTCTAAATGGAAATATAGAAGAAGAAGAAGTATATATTCAACAACCATACGGATTCAAATTGTCAGAAAGCTAAGATTATGTATGCAGAATGAAGAAAGCATTGTATGGACTAAAGCAAGATCCCAGAGCTTAGTATTCAAGGCTTAAAAAATAACTACAACAACAAGGTTTCAAAAGAGGACTTCCAGACAACAATATTTACATCAAAAGAAGCAATCAATATATGTTACTCATTGTGGTTTATGTGGATGATATCATTTTTGGAAGCAGTGTTGATAGCATGAGCCAAACGTTTATAGAAGAAATGAAAAAATAATTTGAGATGCCCATGCTTAGAGAATTGTCATTCTTTATAGGTTTGCATATTTCTCAATCCAACAAAGTCATATTCATTTCTCACACCAAATATATCAAGAAAATGTTGAAGAAACTTAGAATGGAAGACTGTGCACCTGTCACTACACCCATGATAATAGTATGTAAGTTGAGAAAAGATGAAGAATCTCTAAAAGAAAATCAAACATTGTGCAGGTCAATGATTTCCTTCCTACTATATGTGACAATATCAAGGACAAACATCGTGCAAGCAATATGATTGGTTACAAGATTTCAATCTGCACCGTGTGCAAGAAGTAAAATTAATATTTAGATATCTGAAGGGAACATTGCACTTTGGCTTATGGTATTCAAGTGTTAGAAAAGAGAGGATTGCAGAGAAATAAAATAAAATAGATGCAGAAATCGAACAAAAAATATACACAATAAAACAAAGACACGAATATATGTGGTTCACCCGACGTGGGCTACGTCCACCAGAGAAATTTCCAGTCCTTCCTTTATTATTATCCAACAAATGAATGGATACAACCTACAAAACTCTCGTTGTAACTTCATCTTCTATCTCTCACACTATCCACTCTTAGAATACACTATTTTTCTCTCTCCACACATCGAAAAGAACCCTAACATAACTTCTATCGTCATATTTGTGGCCTGATAATGAACAATCGAGATTGATTTCAAAATTA
>ML803857.1:69627-86430 GCA_009831015.1 Picea engelmannii | reverse complement strand
AAAAAAAATGCAAAATGAACCAAAAAATTATTCCCTTCTTTGGACAAGGAAAAATATATGATACCAATTATTAAGTTCCTAAATAGATCTGCAAATATAACTTCAGTAATAACCCTTAATCTCACCAATAATACACCAAACCATTCACCAAAATATTGAACACAAGAAATAGTCAAAACTCTTAAGGTAGGGTAACACCATATATTAATCCTTAGGGAAGGATAACACTCCTCAAGCAATCCTTTCTTGCTACAATAAAAATATTCTTCACTATGTTTCAATGTATTACTTCCACTTCTATATATAACATTCTCTCTATCTCCTACAAACATTCTAGAGAAGGAATATTCTAGTAGATAGAACCTTCTAAAAATCCTTCTCACTTTTAATGTGGTCACACTGTTACATGGACCATATTTAATAGTATAGTAGACCTATTATGTATTACATTGAATGAGCTTTGTCCTTCTCACCTTTATTTTGTTCACACTATTACATGGGTCTTATTTAATAATACAGTAGACCTAGTCCACCTTACATTTCATGGAATCCACTAATAATACATAACCACATTTCCATTCGGTATTTCCCTAGGTACCCCATATTACCTCCCTAGTTATAATACAACTTGGGTGACATGAGAATGGTTGTTGCATCATTTTATGGAGGGAGATTAATGGAGTATTTAAATTATTGAAAAACCAAGGGGAATAATGATATTTATAATAATAAAAAAATGGTCTTTCAAAAGTTTAGTTAAAAGGCATACTTCCATCCACATTTACATCACTTAAACACTTCTTTGTATTAATATTTTTTCTCTTCCTCCATTCACTATAAAAATATGTTCCCTACATATTTTGTAATTCATAATCCTTGCGGAAATTTATCTCATAGAGTGAACTAATCACATTTTCTAGATGTATGAGTGACATTTTGTATCAATATAATAATGTTTAATTTCATGATGCTCATAAAAAACTGCGAGATACTTCATTAGCATAACAAGTGATCCAAGGGAACCAATGGCCATCATGAAATACCAATGCTCTCTCTAACATCAATGACATATGTTTCTAAAATGATAACATATATCTCAAGTGGTGTTACTAGGGTATGGTTCGTCGATGGAAGATATAGAAGGTTTATAGATTATGAAAACAAACTAATAACAATTCAATCTATGTGTGATCCTTGGAATGTTGTTGAGGTATAAAAGTTGTGCATTGAAACAATGGGAATGATTTTCATATAAGGAATCTATAGGGGACACACCTATCATGATGTGTTAGAATAAGTGGCATTGAAGAACAAAATGAGAAATATGGATCCCATTTCATGTGCTTATTTATAATGCGTGGAAGTGTATGTTCCATCGGAAAGTTTATCAAGGGTAAACTTTGGTTACATGTCTAATGCCTCATGATGGATAGACATGCAATTTTTCTTCAATTTTTCTTTAAATATATGATAAGTTTGGGCCTACACACATATCTAGATGAAAGGATAACCACGGATAAATATAGATCACCTTCATTCATTCATGGATAAATATAGATGTTTCAAGAAATTCCATAGATGTTTCACTAAAATCTTAATGATGAATGTGATGGTGGAAAGAGTTCCAAGCTACCTTGGAGTTGTTGTTTGAGTGTTTTATGCTATTATTCTATTGTTGATATGTTGTGGATGTCATGTCATGGAATTCAACCTATGAATCCATTGGTGTTGATACCATGAGGGGTTGTGAATGTTTTGTTATGCATGTCATGTCATCCAATTCAATGTATCAATCCATTGATGTTGATAATCGTTTAAATTTGATGCAATATGATTTTAAAGTTCTATATATAAATTATTTATTGTTATATCAAAATATAAATTTAAAAGATAAACAGTTAGAAAAAAACAATAACTATAAATACTTGATTGAATATGATTTTAAATTATCTTATCTTAATTATTAAAAATATCTAATTAATACAATTTTAAATTATCTTATCTGAATTATTTATTATATTTATTATATCATTTTTAAGTAACTTATTATATCTTTTATAGGAAAAATTATAAAAATTAGGTTTTAGAGCGCTTGGTTTATATTCATATATTTTATTTAAAAACTTTATTAAAATTAAGTTTTACATAGATTGTGTGGAACTTGAGCGCTTGGTTTATATTGATATCTTTTATTAAATAAATGATTAAAATTAGGGTTTCCATCAGATTGAGTGGTACTTGCATGCTTGGTTACATATGAGTTACAATGGGAAACAACTAAATGTTGTAACTCACAGTCGTGATGTCTAAAAAACACGTTGGAAAAGTATCCGTAAACAAATCGAAGATCACACTCAAAACTAAATTTCATTTCATGTAATGTAGAGGTATTGAAGATAACACATGTTGTAGTTTTATAGTTTTCAATAATGTACAGAGGACACAGACATTTGTTCACTATCTCATTTTTTTCCATCATATTGAGGATGATGGATTGAACTGAAGCTAATCTAGAAGCGATGATGGATACTGATATGCATGGCTTAAAAGGGGATATCATGGAAGGGTTGAAATTTTTTCTAATAGAGAGGCCACCTGAAAGAGACAATGTATCCCATGAAATTCATGATGAGGACACAAGGAAAATCAATGAAAGCTGGAGAAACTCCGTATTTGGGCTAAATACCAACCGCTTTCCTAAGATCAATATGAGTAAGTTTTATCGAAAGGATCCAATCACACGGATACTCCAGATGGAGTAGTTATTTGATCTACATGATGTACAACACACAAAAGTTACAAATTGTGTCCTTATATTTAGAACCTAATTAGTTTGTGTGGTATCAATGATTTTTTCTCACAAATCACTTTTCACTTGGACAATTTTCATGGAAGAAATGATAGCACACTATGAAGATACAAGGATCAATACCTTCTTCAACCAATTGATAAATCTCAAGCAAAAGGGTTCAGTTGCGGAGGACATTGAGAAATTCCAAAGATTGAATATAAATGTAACATATATTCTAGATGAGCACCTCATTGATGTCTTCATAGAAACTTTAAAGGATAAAATTCAACATGAGTTTCACCAATGGGAACCCAAATCATTGTAGAATGTGTTCAAGGTGGCGAGAAATGTTGAAAGTAAAAGTATGGCCATGGATACTAGAAGGACCACCCCTACCATCTACCGAGAGAATGAGTTTCCTTCTTATAAACCACCTCAACCTACAAGGTTGACACCTCAACAATTGGAGGAAAGAAAAGAAAAATATTTATGCTTTAATTGTGACAACAAGTACAATAAGGGACATAAGTGTGGTGAGAAGAAATCATTCTACATAGATTATGAAGAGGAAGAAGAACAAAAACAAGAACTAAAACCATCTCAAGATGAATATTTAGAAGAGATTTATTTTGAAGATATCACTGCCACCATATCATGTCATGCATTCCCTGTAATTAGCACTCCTTAAACCCTCAATATAGAAGGATATATATAAAAAAAAAGGTAATTGTGCTAATTGATTCTCATAGCACTCATAATTTGATTGACTGTAAATTATCCAAATCTCTCAATTTCGTTATATATCTAGTGCCAAAGATTCAAGTAATGATTGCAAATGGAGAAACTATCAATTTCTGAGGAAAATACCATAAGATCAATATTACTATGGAGAAATATGTAATGAATAGTCCAATTATTTGTATACCCATGGGTGGTGTTGATGTCGTACTAGGGGTCAAATGGTTACAATAATTGGGAATAGTGGCTTTCAATTTTTAAGAAATTTTCATGAAATTTTCATTGCAAGGAAAGGAATTTGCGTTAAGGGGTATCACAGGGAAACCTGGTAACGTGGTAATCTCTAGTGGCATAATAAACTTAATGAAAAAGAGGCATCAGGGTGTAGTTGTGAAACTATGCTCACTAGATGTTCAAACATCTAAGACATATATTCCTCTAGATCTCCAAGGGATCGTTGATAAGCATTCCAAATTATTTGAAGATATTCCAAGAGGTCTTTCACCCACTTACAATCATGATCATGATATTCACTTAATTCCTGGGAGTGTTCCTCCTAACACCAGGTCTTACAGATACCCTTATTTCGAGAAGAGTTTAATTGAGAGTATGGTTGAAGGAATGTTAGAGGTTGGAATTATTGTACCTAACCAAAGTTATTACTCTACACTAGTGGTAATGGTGCTCAAGAAAGAGGGCTTATGGAATATCTGTCCATATTATGGATAGATCAACAAGATCACCATTAAAGATAAGTTTCCCATTCTCATCATTGATGAATAGTTATATGAACTACATGGAAAAATCTACTTCACAAAGTTTGATCTTTATTTAGGGTACCATCAGATTAGAATAAAGGAAGAATATATTCCAAAAACAACATTCCGAACTCATGAAGACCATTATGAATTTTTGGCCATGTGTTTTAGCCTTATTAATGCACCTTCCACATTCAAAGGGTTGATGAATTCCATTTTCAATCCCTTCGCTTGAAAATTTGTGTTAGTCTTTATGACGATATACTAATCGATAACAAGTATTAGGAAGATCATATTCGATGTGTAGACAAGATGATACAACTACTAAAGGAGCAAAAAATATATGCCAAACTGACCAAATATTAAGAACCAAATATCAAAATATCATAAAAGCCTGAGAATAAGTACTCAACGCCTTGACAAAGAGAGTAATTCATATAATAAGCCTCTTCGAGGGGGAAACGTCCTTATGCATCATATGAATTCAAAAAATACAAGATGATTTGAAATGAAATGGTCTCCTTGGTATCTACAGGAGACTAGGAGGTACAATTACAACTAATGGACCCAAGCCGACATAAATAAAATAACAATACTAATGTAATATTCTCCAATTAAGGGGTAATGTGCCAAGATTTATTGCTTAACAAACAACTAGTGCATTGACAAGGGAGAGATTAACCTTGTCGATCAACAATGTAACAAAGCAAAAGGGAGGGATTGTTGTCGATATGCAATGTATCAATGTAGGTGGAAGGAATTCAATCGGTGAAAGGTGTGCACCCGACGGAGATAATCACATGGGCACTATTGATGTGTCAACGTTGATCGTGCGCACTTCACTGATGGTAAAGACATGCATTAGTGAAGTTTAGTGGAGTCATTTTGGTGCATCAAACAAGTTTGAAGGGATGGGGCTTATGTATAGGCTAAGAAATCAATGGTTGACCAACACGACGGTGAAAGAAGGATGTTTTTTTTGATATGCTATCTGTCAACGTAGGAAGAGAGAACTTGTTTAAGTGTGAATGAGATAGGTTGAATTTGTTCGAAAACATAGGTATTCCAATAGAGGACGAACACGTTCAGTAACCAATCACATAACCATATCAAAGATCAACACACCGATGTTTTCACGTGGTAAAACCCCTATGGGGAAACATCCACGGCCCCAGCCAATGTAGCCACTTGGACCAGTTTATTAATGCAAAGAAAAAGATTACAAAGAGATTTTACAATAGAGTTTCTCACAATCGATCATCAACAAATGACCCTATATTTTTAAATAGAGATCATGGACCAATCGGTTGTTAAGGCATAGATCAATGGTCATTAATATCAAGGACAGTATGAACCGTCAGATCACTCTATATCAGGAACATATCGTGACCGTCAAATTTCCTAACTAGGAATGCATACTAAAGAAACACACTAGAAAACACACTTTTACCTAATGAAAAAATAGACCAAGTAGATCTTAACTAACTCCTAAGTGTCTAAATATCCTAACATCCCCTCTTAAGAACAACTTAGGATATGATTGAAGGATTTACAATAGTGACACAATAGGAGAAGGAAGGAGGCATTAGATCCTATCCCCCCTTAATGAAAACTTCCCAAACTCCTAACATAGATCGAAGTTTGGAAAACTTTGCTTCTATAAGAGACTTTGTGAAAATGTCTGTAAGGTATCTACAGAGGTAGTGGGTGGGCCAAGAGGCCCCATAGTGATAATAGTGGAGGTCATTTAATGTAAGGTGGACTAGGTCCACTATACTATCAAATAAGGCCCACTATGGCAGTTAGATATAATAAATGTAAGAGGAATCTTCTAGAAGTAGAACCTTCTATGAAGTCCTCTTACATTTGTTATATCTAAGTACCCATTTATTATATCTAACTACCATAGTGGGCCTTATTTAATAGTATAGTGGACCTAGTCCATAAGTACAACCTTCTAAGAAGCCCTCTTACATTTATTATATCTAAATACCATAGTGGACCTTAAATAATAGTATAGTGGACCTAGTCCACCTTACATTGAATGAACTCTACTATTATCACTATGGTCCCTCTGGGTCCCCCCACTACCTCTCTAGCTACCTTATAGTTTCTAAAACATGAGCCAAAAGAGAAGAGGCGTGTTGGAACTGTGAACGTGTCCGATGCTGATCTAAAGGATCACCGAGAAGATGTAATATACTAGATATAAAAAGTGTGCAGAACAAAAATAAAATGGAAGAAATGGAAGAATAACAAAAATATAGCCAGAACAATCACCACAATAACACTGAAATGATATAAGAATAACAACATAAATAGAACTTTGATTTTGAAATCAATGTTCATGGGCCTCTTGGAGGTGGCAACCTCCAATTGAGCAGAGATCTATTACAATAATATCCAAGCTAGGGTTTTCGTACCCTCGACTCCTATTTATACTAAATATGTCTATCAAAAGAAGCATCTAGAGGAAGATCCTTCTGGAAGCGGAAGCTCCTATTAGGTCTTCTTACATTCGACTTATTCTATTTTATTGCAAGGCCTTATTAATATTAACCTTTATTACATCCGAATATATTCTTCTACCGATGTGTGGGTTACGACCCTAATATATCCCCCCCCATAAAAGAAGCCTTGTCCTCAAGGCTTCATATGTGGAAATTGTTGCAGAATGGTAGTTGGTTCCCAAGTGGCATCTGTTGGAGTTGTATCTTTCCATAGGTTTAACATTTCCTTGATGGTTCTTTGATGCAAGCGACACTCATGATGGTCCAAAACTGCTTATGGTTGTAGCCAAATGGATATTTCTTCGGCTAACTCGGGAAGGTTGGTTTGAATTCGACACTTATTTCCAATCACCTTCTTTAAGAATGAAACATGAAAAACATGATGTAGCTTCGAATGACTGGGAAAAGCTAACTGATAGGATACTTGTCCCACACGCTTGATAATGGTATAAGGACCATAAAATTTGTGCGCTAGCTTTTGAAAATTCTCGGCCTTCAAGGAAGTTTTCTTGTAAGGTTGTAGTCGAGGAAACACCTGATCCCCTTCTGCAAATTGACATTCAAAGTGACCTTGATTTGATTGTTTCTTCATGTGATTTTGTTCCATAACCAAATTCTCTTTGAGGGTATGAAGAATAGCCTCTCGAACTGTAAGTGTTTGGTCAACTGCTTGGACCTTTGAGAAACCAGGTAAGTATGAGAAAACTGAAGGTGTCTTCTGTCCATATACGGCTTCAAAAGGAGTCGCGTGTGTAGTTGTATGGTATGAAGTGTTGTACCACCATTCGACTAGGGGTAACCATTGAGCCCATTGAATTTTCTTTTCCAAGGCAAAACACCTCAAATATGTTTCCAAACACCTATTGATAACTTTCACTTGACCATTAGTCTGGGCATGATAAGTTGTGGTGAGATGCAATGGGATGCCTTGTAGCTTGAACAGTTCATGCCAAAAATTTCTTGGGAAATTTGGGTTGCGATAAAAAATAATAGAGTGCGACATGCCATGAAGCTTGAAGACCTGATCCATGAAAATTTGAGCCACCGTGGATGCTGTAAATGGGTGTTGAAGAGCGCAGAAATGAGCATACTTGGAAAGGCGATAAACAACCACCATGATGACTGATTTATTTCCCGATTTGGGTAAGCCTGTAATAAAATCCATAGAGATATCCTTTCAAATAGTAGGTGGAATCAGAAGTGGTTGTAGTGTTCTCGGAGATTTGACTATTTCTACCTTGTTTCGTTGACACACATCACATTTAGTGACAAAATTATGAATGTCTTGCTTCATACAATCCCATAAAAAAGAACGTTTGACCCTGTCATAGGTTTTGATGAACCTGGAGTGCCCCATTGTGGGTGTAGCATGAAGCTCAAAAAGTACCGTGGATTTAATCTTTGATTGTTTACTTAAATACAAACAACCTTTGTATCGAAGCTCATCTTGGAGCCAAGAGTACCATGGGGAAGCTGGAGCATTGGACTACAATAGTTGGATCAGATGCAAACTTGTTGGATCTTCTAGCCATTCCTAGTGAACGGCTTGGAGCCAATATGGTAAAATGAAGGAAAGAGAAAAAAAGGATCCTTCATCTTCATATTTTCAGGAAAGTGCATCCGCCACCACATTGTATTTTCCTTTCTTGTAAATGATCCCATAATCATATCCAAAGAGTTTAGTCACCCATTTTTGTTGCTCCAAGGAGGAAATGTATTGTTCCAGAAAATACTTGAGTCTTTGATGGTTTGTCTTAATTTGGAAATGTTTCCCCAATAGATAAGGGCACCACAGATCAATGGTATGCAGAATAGCCAACATTTCCTTTTCATAGATTGATTTGCCCAGAATTTTTCCAGATAGTTTCTTGTTGGTAAAGGCCAAAGGCTGACCCTCTTGTATAAGGACAACACAAATTCCTTTCCCTGAGGCATCAAATTACAAGACAAAGGTCTTTGTGAAATCAGGAAGGACTAGGACTCGAGTGGTGCAGATGGCCATATTCAAGGTTCGAAAAGCTTGAGCAGTGGCTAGAGTCCAAGTGAAAGAGTTATTTTTTAGAAGAGCAGTGAGAGGTGTTGCAATCTTTCCATAATTCTTAAAAAACTTGCGATAATAACCTATTAAGACCAAAAATCCATGCAAGATTTTGAGAGTCTTTGGGTGAGGCCAGTCTTGCATGGATTCAATATTTTTGGGATCCACTGTGATGCCATCCTTGCCAACCAGATGACCCAAGTATTCTACTTCTGAGGCACCAAGAGCACATTTAGACTATTTCAGGAAAAGATTGTCTTGAGAGAGTAGATGGAGAACTCGATCCACATGAGAAAGATTGTTTGTCTAGGTTTTTCTATAGATGAGGATATCATGAAAGAAAACTAAGACAAAATGATAGAGAAAAGAATGGAAGACATGATTCATGAGGCTTTGGAAGGTGGAGGGAGCATTACACAAGCCAAAGGGCATGACCAAAAACACATAGTGGCCCTTATGAGTTCTAAAGGAAGTTTTGGGAATGTCTTCCTCTTTCATACATATCTAGTGGTAGCCTGAAAAAAGATGAAGTTTAGTAAAGAATTGGGCCCCACTCAATTCATCCAGGAGGTCATCAATGACAGGAATGAGAAATTTGTCTTTAATGGTAAGTTTGTTGAAGGCACGGAAGTCAGGACACATTTGCCGAGAACCTTCTTTCTTCAAGACCATGACCACAGGAGAAGAGTAGGGGCTTGTACTAGGGAGGACAACACCTACATTAAGGAGTTCCAGTACCATTTTCGCAATTTCATTTTTTTGGGAAAAGGGGTGACGATACGGATGAATATTGGGAGGAAGGCTCCCAGGTACAAGGGGAATGGAATGATCATGAACACCATAGGAAGGAGGGAGTTGTTGGGGAGTGGAAAAGACCACTTGATGTTTAGAAAGGATGGCTTGGGGGTCTTTCAGCACTGAGGGTGTCTTTGTTGCTTGTATGGCATGGAGTTGGGAAATAACACCAAAATTACCTTTTTTGAGAAACTTTTCCATGCGATGGGAACTAATAATCTTATGTGAACCGACGGTGACTCCTTGGAATTTATATTGGTGGCCCTCCTGGTCAAATTGCATGGTTAATTCCTTAAAATACGTGATAATGGGACCCAAATTCCTTAGGCAGTCGGCACCCAACACAATGTCACAACCGTCCATGTTGATAGCAAACATATGATATTTCAGGTGGTAGTCACCAATTTGGAGACACAAATTTTCACAATACCTTCCACATTTCATTGAGCCACCACTGACAATCATGATTTGGAAATTATTGAGGGCATGGATGTAGAAATGAGTTTCTTGGGCAATGTGGCGATGAATAAAATTATGGGTGCTCCCACTATCAACCATAATGATGACCTTCCTATGATTTATGTAACCAATTAGCTTGAGGGTTTGGGGGGCGGAGAAGCCAATGAGAGAATTGAGGGAAATGATCGGTTCTACTTCAGGAGCGTCTAAGGGAGGGGTTATGTTAGTGGTTTATGGTGACTCAAACACAAGGGGAGTTTCAACATCCTCTTCTGAAATATCCTCGGAGATGGCGATAAAAATATTTTGTTCCTTACACTTATGGCCCGTGAAATATTTGTCATCATAATTATAACAAACATATTTGAGTTGACATTCAACCATTTTATCTCTAGTCAATTTTTGGATCTTTAGTGGAGCATAGGGTGTTGTGGGATTCACTGGGTCAGGGGATAAAGGAAGGTTTTTGGTTTTGAGAAGATACAACCTTTTGTGATTCTTTATCTCTTTTAGTAGCCTGCACCCAACTCTGAGGCCGACCCATGAGGAGATGGTCCCGAATCTCATCCTTGAGGCCATAGATAAAACACTTTGGGAAAAAGGCATCAGACATGCCCTCTGTCCGAAAAGCCAGGAGCTCAAAGGAAGCTATAAAGTATTCCATTGTTCTTGAATGTTTCAACTTTGTCAAATGACCCAAATGGTTGGTGTAAGTGTCAAAGAGTTCATAAAGCTCTGCCACAAAGTGTTTCCAGTAAATATACCCTTGACGAGAAGTTTTTCTCCATTGCCACCATTGCTAACGTTCTTGATCTAGATGGAGAACACCATACTGGAGTTTGGCCAAGTCATCTATAATTTCGTATAAAGAGAAATAATGTTCCATTTGGGTTACCCAACCAATGGGGTCCGAGCCATAAAATTTGGTCACATCCACCCACGGAAGGCGTATGTCATGTTTAAAGTGATGGTGTTGAAAGTTATGGAAATTAGAGGAATGTTCACCTTTAGTATGTGGAGGTGAGTGAAAGGAAGGGTTATCTGTAGGGATATGAAGCTTGGTACAGAGGGATGAAAAGAGAAATTCAAGCTAGGTGGTGAGGTCTTGTTTGATTTCCTCCATTGAGGACTACATGGTTGTATTGATGGTGGCAACATTGGCACTGAGTTGTTTCACTTCTTGTTGGGGCTCGGTGGGACTAGATTTCAAGGTATTGAAGTGAGTTTGAAAGTCTTAGCTATGGGTATGGGCCATGAGGATGAGGGAATTGAAAAGGGGTGGGTAGGGTCAATTTGTTTTTCTGAAAAATGATATGTATGAATGTGATAAGGGCGAACAGATGAATTCAATGGAATAGGTCTCAGATACTACTGCAGTGATGAAAAGACCAAATTCTTAACCAAGAAGAAATGTGTAGTTGTTTGGCAACCCAAACACAGTTGCGCGACAATAAATCTTGTCTATTTTGATCTGTTTATGTTGTTGTCCCCAAGGTTTAGGTATTCAAAGGTTCTACAGAAAAGGGTTTTCGATGTTCTATATCTCTCTGATATACGTGCAGGGTCCAACAGTAGTACTCGGCCCAATATCTCAAGGCACTAACTAAGGAGGATAGACTGTACCCTTAGCCGTACTACTCGACAACCCAGGTACTAGAGAGTATCTTCCCAAGTGTTGTTCTCGGTGGAACTATAGTAGTGAGGTGGCCGATTGGTTTATCTAAAGAGGGATTCAAGAAATCTAGGCTGATCCATACATAGGTGTTGTCTAATGTGCTACCACTCAAAGGGGTACCAACAGGGGTTACAAGGGTGGCCAACAGATGTGCGCTTAAGAACCACTTGTATTTCCTATGTGTATGAATCACTCAACTATGGGTTTATGTACGTAACAATAGATCTCTCTGGATTAAAGACGTTGGAATACATCTCTACCCTGGAAAAAAAATTACCCACAATTTCTACCAAGGAAAGTGCTATGATTCCATTTGTAATATACTAGATATAAAAAGTATGCAGAACATAAATAAAATGCTAGAAATGGCAGACTAACAACAATATAACCAGAACAATCACCACAATAGCACTGAAATGATATAAGAATAACAAAAAAAATAACACTTTGATTCTGAAAGCAATGTTCACGGCCTCTTCGAGGGGGCAACCTCCAATTGAGCAGAGCTCTATTACAATAATATCCAAGATAGGGTTTTTGTACCCTCGACTCCTATTTATACTAAATATGTCTATCAAAAGAAGCATCTAGAGGAAGATCCTTCTAGAAGCATAAGCTTCTATTAGGTATTCTTACATTCCACTTATTCTATTTTACTGCAAGGCCTTATTAATATTGATCTTTATTACATCTGAATATGTTGTTCTACCTATTTGTGGGTTCGGACCCTAACATAAGATCACCAACTGCTTCTCATGTTGAACAGACCCATCTAGGAAGCAGTGGAGTTGGTGTTGGTTCAAGTTCAAAGGACTCATCTGGATGAGAGTGAGCATGCGAAGGTGGATTTTCATCCTCATTGTCATCATCTGAAGAAGAAATCAGATCAGAACAAGGCACAAACACTGAATATGGCTTGTAGGCTGAAGAAGGCACAACCATCGAATTAGGCTCGCATGACAAAGAAGGCACAAACGCCAAATTAGGCTCGCACACCAAGAGATTTTCATCAAATTTAACATCTCTTCTAATAATAATTTCATTACAATGTGATTGAAAAAGTCTGTAACCTTTGACATCTTCAGAATAACCAACAAATATACACTTCTCACTTTTAGGATGCAATGCTTTCCTTTTCTCATTAGGAATGTGAGCCCATGATATACTGCCTAATACACAGAAGTGACTTACATTTGGTTTAATTTTAGTCCAAGATTCTTCCGGTGTTATATTTTAAGAGCCTTTGTAGGAGTGTAATTTACTATGTAGTTTTCACACTTGATGGCTTCTGCCCAATACTTTAGACTTAATCCCTTAGATTGGATCATACAATTAGCCATTTCTTTTAATGTGTTGTTCTTTCTCTCAACAACACCATTTTGTTGTGGTGTATATGGAACAATGTGCTACATTTGGATTCCCTGTGTAGTGCAGTAACTTGTAAAATTATTTTTCACATATTCACCTCCATTATCTGTTCTTAACCTTTGAATTTTATTTCCAGATTCCTTTTTTACAAGGGACTTGTAGGCCAAAAACTTGTCAAAAACTTCAGTCTTAAGTTTTAAGAAGTTAACCTAAGTATGTCTGGAAAATTCATCAATGAAAGTTAAGAAATACTTGCACCCAGAAAAAGAAGCAAAAGAAGGTGGACCACACAAATTGCTGTGAACAAGCTGCAAAGGACTCGAGGCGTGCCAAGAGGCATATTTTTCAAAATTGTCCCAATGATGTTTTTCGATTACACAACTGACACAAACACCATATCTGCATGAAACAAAAGGAAGACCAGTCACCATCTATTGATTACATAGTTGCTACAATGAGCGATAGTTTAGATGACTAAACTACCCATGCCAAAGTTTACTCAAGTCATCACTATGAGAAATAAAAACTAATGAAAAATATGATGATCCAAAGGTGTCAAATTTGTACAACCTGGTAATATCATCAACAATTCGAGTTGCAAGAACATGCTTAGGATCCTTTATATCCTTGATTACAACTTGGTGAGGTGAAAACTCTACGGTTTTACCTTCGCCTGAATGACTGATTTGATATACTGATAGAAGGTTACAAGAAATCCTTGGAACACATAATACATCATTGAAATGACCATTTTCTACTTGAACTATTCCATATCCTTCAACACTAAGAGATCTATCAACACCAATAAATATTTGCTTGGTTTTGCATTCATTTAGAGTAGAAAATATGGCTCTATCCTTATCCATATGATAGGATGATCCAGAATCAATAAGCCACTCATCAGAAGTAGAAGTAGAAGTAGAATTTGTATTGAAGGAAAAACCAGAAGAAGAAAGTGCATGTCCATGAGAAGAAGAAGAAGAAGTAGAATCAATATTGATGTTGTGCTTCTTCATAGTTTCTTCTAAAACTTCCATATTCTTGAAACATTTGGACTCATCATGACCATATTTATCACAAAAGTTGCAATGTGTGTTAGTATTCTTACTTTTATATTTTTCTCCTTTGTCTGCATTAGGAGAAAAAGTTGTTTGACTGGGTTTGGGACCCTTATATTGCTTGTTTTTGTGGCGAGGATGTTGCTTCTTGATATTTTTGGGTTTATCTTTCTGATGGAAAACTAAGGCTTTGTTGGAGGTACTTCTAGTGTTGATCACTCTAAGTTGTACTATCTTATCTTTCTCTCTAATCAAATAATCACAAAAGTTCTCAAGACTGGGTTTTTGATAAACTTCCCCTAGACCCTCTTGCATGGCATAAAAGGTAGATACAAACACAAAATATGCCTACCTAGCTTAGAAAGAATAATATAGATGAAATGATCTACGTCTATCTTTAACTTACATTCTTCACATAAATTTCTAAGTGTTTTAAACTTAGATAGATAGTCTTCAATGGAAGAAAAATCACTTGGAATTAAATTTAGTACTTTATTTTCTAGCTATTGTTCTCCAATAATATTGTCTTTACCAAACACAGATTCAATCTTTTCTCAAGCTTCTTTGGGTTTATCAATTGATTGAAGGTGGAACCTTAAATCAGGAGAGATGGACATTATGATTAATCCATGTGCTTCGCCATTCCTATTATCCCATTTGTCTTTCTTATCAGCATCAGTGGGTGTTTTTTCATTTCCCAAGGTAATCATGTACAAGATTTTACTTCTTAATAAATCCTCCATATGGGATTTCCATTCAAAGTAGTTGGTGGTGGTAAGTAAGAGATTACTTGTAGAAGCCATATTAAATATGTAGATAGTACATATTTAAGAACTGAAACTGATGATCTGAATGGAAAGAGCTCGAAAAATTATGTGGTTTTAAAAAAAACAGCATTGAAAATGAACTTCGGATGTGAGAGTTATGCCCTTTCTAAAAGAAGAATAAACGGTAACCAAAGGACCACATGGAAGTATAAGTTGCTTTATGAAGTGACCCACTTTTATAAAGAGAAGTGGGACTCACTTTTACAAAAAAAATATGCATGAAAAATAAATAACTCTAAAATAAAATATTGAAGCTACTTATAGTGATTCACTTTTATACTTGAAGTGAAATACACTTTACAATTTTAGCATGAACGTTTTCAAAAAAAAGTAACAAAAGAGAGACTTGAACTCAAGATCTCTTACTTAATAAGACAACTTTTAACCAAATGGTCTAGAAAAAAATATTGTAATGTTCAAAAGGAGGATTGGGGTTGTTTTTGTTGTTGTTGTTGTTGAAGATGACCTTGGAGAGTGTGCTAAAAAAAACTCTTTTCACACAAGAAACAATTTTTGCTTATCGATGACAACAAGGGTTAGATCTCTGTTAGCTTACCCGAAAGACGCACATTTTCTTATATGTTTCTGATTTTCCAAGATCGCACAGGGCACAGGGCGAAGAGAGTACACATATATAAAAGGGTAGCAACCTAGAAATAAAAAAAGACAAAACCAAAATACTTCTTTGCAAAAAATTTTAAAATGCGTATTCAAACTTTATACCTTTGGATTTGAGTGTAATGGTCGTATCTTGGGAAAATGGAAACCTTTTCGAGTGAAACGAAAAGTGTTCCTAAATGAAATGAGTGCTCCGAACCCAATGGAATAGTCCTCTAAACCCAAAAATATATGAAAATGACAGAAAGTGGAGATGAGGCAACTCGGCTTCACGATCTCGATCTACAACAAGAGTGGGTCTTCAAACAGGATGTGATACCATGTTCAACAACACATGTATTCCAACTGAGGGTGAACACCTTCAGTAACCACTCACATAATCATATCAAATATCAACACACCGATATTTTCATGTGGTAAAACACCTATGGGGAAATGTCCACAGCCCCAACCAACTCAGCCACTTGGAAAAAAAATTTAATGCAAAGAAAAAGATTACAGAGATATTTTACAAGAGATTTTCTCACAATCGATCATCGACAAATGACCCTCCATGCTCTTTAAATAAATATCATGGACCAATTGGGTGTTAAGCCACACATCAATGGCTATTAAGATTGAGGAGAGTATGAACCGTCGGATCACTCTATGAAGGGAACATATCGTGATCGTTAGATTTCTTAACTACAAATGCATACTAATGGATACTAAAGAAACACACTAGAAAACACACTTTTACCTAACGACACAATAGACCAAGTAGATATTAACTAACTCTAAGTGTCTAAATATCCTAACAGAAGTGATCGGAAGAGAAGCTCCAAATGAAAATATGGGGAGAGTGAGAGGAAAACTTAGTCTTAGCCGCATGCACGACATAAAGAGAGAAATGGTACTAATAGAAAGAATTGGAGGGGGGGGGCAATTTATAATCTTAGAGAGACACTAAGACAAGAAAAGTGGAAGGCCTTTTTGCGCATGCAACAATACCTGAACATATATGCAAATATAAATTATGTAATAATCCTTAATCTCAACAAGAATACACCAAACCATTCACCAAAATATTGAACACAAGAAATAGTCATCAGGTAGGGTAACACCATATGTTAATCCTTAGGGAAGGATAACACTCCTCAAGCAATCCTTGCTTGCTACAATAACTATA
>ML803857.1:17624-39470 GCA_009831015.1 Picea engelmannii | reverse complement strand
AAGAAGGTGAATTGTGAATTTGACCCAGTGACCTTTTGGTACCAACCATTATGGAGGCACAAAGATTCCCTGCATTTTTATGAATTTTTCAACAAATTTGTCTTGATTTTTAAAGGATTGTTGTTTGGAAAAGATACTCCAATAGAATCCTCCCAAAAAAGTAAATTCATGGATAAAAAGGGAACCTTGGAGAAAATAGAGAATTACAATGTTATCAGGATTTTTCAGTTCTAAGGAAAATCCCTTCTTTCTTCCATGCCATATATCCGCCAGAATTTTCATTACAAAAGTTGCAAGGAAATATAATTTTTGGTTACACTTTTTTCATGAGAAATGAAAAAATAAATTCATACCCTTGCCTTGGAAAATTGGGGACTTTGTATTTAGAAATATGAGCAAATTCTATGAATTTTCAAGCCACTTCCACAACCTGAATCTAAAGTATGATGAAAGAATAAAAGGTTTTGACCCTAACAAAAAAAATTTGGAACATATGTTAACAATTGGCTTTAGAAATTCATTTATCCACACTGATCTAGGAGAAGAATAAGATAATAACTTGGGCACTCCTATTCACATTACTGGCGACTTGGAGATGGTACTCAATACCAATGAATTTTACAAATAGAAAGGAAAGGGTCCCAACGAGAAGAGTGCCCAGTCCCCAACTGTTACTCCCAAGAATAAAACATCTTGGATCAGTTATCTAGTGGCCCACCCATCTATAAAGGTGATCCATAGTAGTTTACGTGGAGGAGGAAACAAGAACTTTCCTCTAGGAAAAATTGAAAGATCACATAAACTCCCTCTGAGGAAGAAGGGGAAGAATATTTTATAGGAAGAAGAAGAGAATCACATCAAAAGTGAAATCAACAAATTCTCTCTCTAATATATGGAGCTCAAGGATGACATACATAAAATGATTCCTAACATTGATTAGCTAGGAGGTACGATCCACCAAAATCCTTCATTGGGAATTGTTGATAATGAGACCTTCGATGAAGAAGAGTCATTTGTATTTCACAGCGTTGTCTTTGACAATCAATCTAAGAAATTAATTATTGAGAAGAGTGATGTGAAGAATAAAAAAGGGAAATATCGTGCATAGGTTAACTTAAGAAATATGCGACCTTCCCAAATTTCCAGAATCCATAGAGCAACTGGAGATGCATTGGATGATTCCATTGGTGTTCTCAAATAAGAAAATACAAAGTTAAAGGAAAGGATTAAGAAACTAGAAGAGACTTTGATGCCTCTTGTTGGGTTGACTATGGGATAACCTAGGTTCTCACTACAATATTACCAACAAACCCTTCTACCATCCACCCTTCTGAATAGAAGAAGGAAACACAGTGCACATAGTGCATTGTGCAGTCTCACCTGAGATGGATTTTATGGGTGGCCATAAGACTCAGATGTCTACATCCCAGAGATGGGATGAGTTTCTCTCAGAGGCATTTAACCTACTTATTGTTAACCTTCAAACCCTCATTAGATATTATTCCCAACCACATTCACCACTATTCTAATAGGAATTCATTACTCATTCTAGATGCATTTGATCATAAACAAGTATTAATATATTACAACAAAAGATTCTGATCTAAACACTCGCTATAGCATTCATTTATTTAGTGTTGTTCTGCAGATTCCATTAGCTTATTCTTACTGCACAATGTTCATTCCTCTATCATATAACATATTCATCATACAAACTCATTAAATAAAATACAAACATGGACAATGCACACAGTCACATAAAACACACATATATCGTGGTTCACCCCCCTAGGGCTATGTCTACGAAGATTTGTCGCTTGAGTTCGTTATTCATATTCTCTGCAAATCTTGTGTTGTGAACTGTAAAATTCTTCCATCATTACGTTCAATCTCCACAGATCACTAAACTCTCTGAAATATATTCTACTCAACCCAAAATACCTAATACCATCTCAACAATACATATGTCTACCCAAATGGACAACAACCCTCTCATCGTCCTAATACATTCTACTTATAAAAAAATAGGATACATTCCTTACAAAAACCCTAACCCTAAATGTATTAGGTTTGTCCACTTTCTCCTTAACTTAATCTTGTCTTTTCCTTGATTGGACTTTTTCTCCAACTAAGAACTTGTCAACTTTCCAACGACACCGCAATATTTTGTCCACTTTGTAACTTCTTTTCTCGTCACTACTTTTTCCTCTTTTTCTAGTGGTCCTTTAATTCCTTCAAAACTTCTTCAATTTTACCAAAATTGGCATGTGCCAATAGGTCTCCCACACTCACATCGTGACTCATCCCGAGTCACTCATGGATTCTAGCATCTTTCACTACCTATGCCAGTGCTTCGTTAATCTTTGTTATCCACTTGCATTGGTCCCGAGCTTGGATACTCTTCTCTTTCATGGCCTCTATGACCTGTGCGGTGACTGGAGGTATTAATATCTCTCCCCCCTCCAAGCCTATATTTTCTATGCTCAATTTCGTTGCGTCAATATCTATGACAAAATGCTCCACCTTCTCCTGTAAGGGATCCAACTGAGCCTATCTTGTCATCTTTTGTGCCTGCACCACTTTTTCCTTTTCCTGTAGGATCTTCATTTCTATAGCCATCTTGATCTTCTCTAGAAGTGACATTGTCTTCTATCATTTCTTTACACCTGCCATTACTGCATGCAATTTGTCTTCCTTCCATTGTAGCTCTTGTAGGTCCCCATACTCTAAGAGGTGTGTCCATAGTTGGGCGCTCTTTTTCCACGGCTCTGTCATTCTATGTATATTGTGCATGATATTCTTTGTAGATGTTGTTGTGTCCTACTCCCTTTGGGATATTACTTCTAGAGGATTAATAGGTATTGTGTGCTCCTCCAACTCATTGATTTGTTCCTTATAATTATCCATAGCATGCGTTATTTTCCTTATCTTCTCTTCTGAAGATACTCCCTCTGATTATGCGTTGTCTGAGATGGCTTGAAATAATACATTTAAATGTTTCTCCATTTCGTTCAATTTTGTTGCGCTACCTTCTTCTCTTTCCCTTCTTGGATAATTGCCTCCTTTAGCATGGTATCGTCTTCCAGCTCCAATTGTAAGTTTGTCGCATCAGAACTTCCTCTGGAATGAATCTCTTACACGTCGCTAACCTGTAATTTATACAACACCTTTGTTGGCATCTTGGGAAAATCCAAGTCCAATGTCTCAATGTATTTTAGGGGCTTCTATTCGGTCTCCTCATGAATAAACAACATCTTAGGTAAATTTCACGCAAGAAATGTTATTATGAATAAACAACATCTCAGGTGTCATGATATGCATTGTCTCTCCAGCAAGTGTTCCTTCTCTAGTTTGTGTTGGTTTATCTTTGTGTTTCTGTTATGCCCTTATCTTCAACTTCTCCAACATAGTTTCACTTTAGGTATTTGCTCCAGAATCAACACCCTATGACTCTCGGAATTCTCCCATACTTTTGACAGTCGATCTTCGACTTTGGTGTCTATCAACTCCACATTGTCTATTGCCAGTGATGTTTGGGTTGGAGTTTTGTCGGCCTTTGCCTTCTTTCTAGAGACCCTTGCTTGCTCCCCTGTTTTCTTCTTTTTGGTATATAATGGATAATATTCCTCTGGAATCTATGTATCCATGTCTACAACCTCCCCAATTTCTTCCTCCGCATGTTTCTCCTGTGTCATTGTTCCTATTTCTTCTATGCGCACATTCTCTGTCGTACTTCTTGGTGCCTGGTCTAGGCACAATGAATCTCATCTGGAACCACGCTGTGATTTCTTCTTTGTCCTTATTTTATTTTGACTAGGGTTTCTTGTTGTTACACATGATTTTGGTCGTCATGATGATGTATTGATTATGGTGTACTCAGGCTCTGCATTAGAACTTTCTCCAGAGAAAATTTACCTTCATCTCTTACCAGAAATGACATTTTGGAGGAAGGTTCGCAGGCTACCAATACATTTGCCTACGAGAATGCATGATTCTCGCAGGCTGCCTTAAGCCAGGGTGCAAGAAGTTGGCACTGTGTCTAACTACTAGGGTGCAAACTCTTCCTAAAGAAGGGAAAAAGGTGAATTCTCGAAGCTTCTAGAAGGGAATATTCTAGAAGGATGAGATGGCATTCGAATGGTTATCTAATTACTGGATTTCCTGATATTTTGGGATCATTCTTATCCAAGTAACTAATTCATTCTCTCCTATATATTGAGGGGATTCTCATGGAAAAGGTTAGAAGAAAAACAAGGTTAAGAATACATTGGAGAATTAGTGAAAGATTGTGTGAAGGACTGATGCTATAGCAACTAAGAACTCCAGCAAGGTTATCAAACGTGGTTGATCTTCTTTATGCAAGTGAGCAAGTGTGTGTGTTAGAGCCAAGGGCCATAGAAAGGAGATTTGCAACATCAAGGCTCAAGTTGTAATCTTTTATTTCCATCAATATGATACAGTAATATGTCCCTTTCTCATAAAGCTAAGTCTACTTTATTGTATAATTCCTTGATCATATACATAGATTGACTGTTGAATATATTGAGTTTTTTTCACTTCGATTGGTTTGAGCTGTCCTGGTCTTGACTGCACAAGAGAGTTGGAGTGAAGCTGGAACAACAAAGACCAAAGGAAGTGATCATAAGGTATGTTCATGATTCTTTCCTCCTAGTTCATTCAATAGTCGAAATCTAGGGAAAGAGTATTATTCTGTCTTGTTTTGTTCTAGATCCAGGTGGATCTAGGGAGATCGGTTTGTGTCTGCACTTATGGATTTATCCAATGACAAAATTGGTGACTCCACTGGGGATCAATCCCATTTTCTTTGTGGTTTTTTTGTTTTTCTGTGGCCATTTTCTCTGGTTTCACTTTTCTCCTATCCTATCAGTCTCTGAGTCTTCAGGATATCCTGATAGACCTTCTAGGTCCAGAAGCCTCTTTAAATTTTACTTCATTTTTCAAACTTTTGGATATGTTTAGGAATTCTCACACTACACTTCATTGCAGCCTGCGAGAACTGGTAAGGTTCACACCCTTCCCATAGGTTTCAGTGCGAGGTTATCGCACCTTGCTCAAAGGTGGCCTGCGAGAATCAGTTGATTCTCGCACTGTGTAATAGTGCTTACCTGCGAACATTCTTTTTCAAAATTTTGAATTTGAGTTTTTGTCTTTCTGACTGCCCAAATCAGTTGGAATATCTCTTATGGGTTTCTTGGACTATTGATTGATAACTTTCTTGCTTTAGTTTGAATGTGTGAATAGTCTTAGGGTTTCAAGGCTTTTCTTGCCATTTGTGACTTGAATTTCGTTTCTTGACTCTTATTGGCAAAACCATTCTCTCTGACTTCATATTCTGAGTGTGTTTGATTAGTTGAGAACCAATGATTGGTTGAAGGTTAAGTTTGTTGGTTTTATCATTTGGTTATTGGTTTGAAAGAGAATTTTCTTGTGCAATTGAGAATACTATTTTGGTTTGTTCTTTATTTTTGCTTTCATTGAAAGAGTTGATTGGATTGTTATTGCTTGATTCTTTATGATTTGATTTTCTGCTCTCTCATTGGTATAGTGAGGGTTCTTTTTGAAAAGTGAACACAATGTTTTTCTTTCATCAAATTCTTTTTTTCATTTACAAAACATTGAACATCAAATTTTAGAAATTGTTAAAGTATTGAAAAAGAGAAACATAGAGAATAGTCATTCGATAAATGATTGTTTGCATTGACATTTGAAAGGAAATTTTGCCTATCGTTCATGGTTGATCTGGAAAACTTCTCTCTCTCCCATACATAGGATTCATTGAATGAACAGTGGTACCTTTCATTGTCATCCTTGCATTATTGGGTTAGAGTCATACAACATAAGTTTCACTTCCGTTACCTTTGAGTAAACAACAACTCTTAAAAATACTGCGTAAGCTTAAAATTTATCTAGTAACTCTTTTCTAGGGATCTTTTACACCAACATTTAGCTAGGCTAGTGCTTTGGAGTGGGACGAGAGATACACTCTCCAAAAGATCAAAACACACAATAGCATCTTGAGTTAGGGAGTGTTAAATTTCATTTGCAATATATTGTCCTGGGAAGCCCTTCTAACACAAGTGTCAAGCACTAGGTCGCATTCGTGTTGTCAGAGTTACTCACACTTCTTTGTTGACATCAGTGTAGAGATTGCACGTATTACGAGGGTCACTTGGAGGTATACCCACAATGATGAGTTCATTTCGGGCTAGATACCCTGCCCTTGCGTGTGGATAGGACTGACGACTATTCCCCCAGGCTTTACTATTGTTTGTGGTGACCTTAGTGGCCTATCTCTCTAGGTTATTACCCAAGGTGACTGTGAAGGGGAAAGTATTCACGGTACCTGGAATTAACGTTGATGAAACTCACTCGGGCTCCTTGGAGGGTATACCCACGATTATGTGTGGGAGCTTGCACCAGGGTGTAAGTTCGTTAAGCAGGTCGTCAGCATAACTTTTCCACCATAGCCCCACCCCTTCTCGTCTCGTTGTTACGACATTGGATTTCATCACCAACTAGTGGATTTGAAGTTAGAAGGTCTTGTTTGCTTGGTGATTGCTTCTGAGATTTTGTTTACTAGCGTGTGTTGTTTGTTTCTCGAAGTTGACCATAGGAATTTCTTCACAGAGCTTGTCACTCGTTTACAATAGCTCCCCCACGTCGTTCACATAGAATGCGGGGTTTATCTCTAGAGAATCTAGACAGTTCACAACCCTTCACTACAGCTACACCTAAGGGCTCTCCTCGGCAAGGTGAAACAACAGTTGTTACCACACCACAAGTGGAATCCACTGAATCTCTAGAACCTTTTCGAGTTACCAATACTCAGGAGGATTTTCGAATTCACTATGGTGAACGACCTTTTGTACGATTAAATTCATCCGGGAACTTAGTTGTTACTTCTTCTAGATCACCCGTTGGGCCTTTTCC
The DNA here is from genome assembly GCA_009831015.1 of Picea engelmannii. Lineage (NCBI taxonomy): Eukaryota > Viridiplantae > Streptophyta > Pinopsida > Pinales > Pinaceae > Picea > Picea engelmannii. Next base: position 32,519 of record ML803857.1, on the reverse strand, counting down.
GGGTGTAGAAGGCCAAGATCCTTTTTGGTCTGTAGGTGATTTACACAGGACTCCTTTTAGTCCTGGTTCGCCTGTGGTCTCTGAAATCAACCCTCCATTGTTTTCTGAGATAGAGACTGTACCGGTGAATACCACTTATCACTTTACTCTCCCTACTAAGATGGCCCATCTCGCGAACACTATGAGTGTCCCAATCGGGTTCACTACAGTTGGACTTCCTCCTATAAACACCCAGTGCACACCCAATGTTACTCCGACACTACAACTCGGTTACCATGCGTTGAATGATTTGTTGAATGCTTCAAATCCAACACCTCCACAAACCCCTTCTGGTACTCTTGGTGGTCCATCTTTTCATGGGCACCCTATTCCCGGTTTTATTCCAACACTTCCTCAATTTCCTTCTGGAATTCCTAATCCTAATGGCACTATTCCATCCATTGCACCAAACTTGCAGATTCCCGTTGGTGGACAAGGTGGAACAATTCACTTTCCTCATGCTGGAAATAATCCAATTACTACACAACCTACGATTGGCACACAACTTCCGGTTGGAATTACACCTATGATAGGGGGACCGACCCCACCTTTTGGACAAAATATACCTCCTGCTTTGGCCCAGTATTGGACTCAGATGCTACAAAATCTTCCTCAAACGACTGGGGGGAAACAACCTACTCCTACTATAGGCCAACCATATCTAGGTATACCTAATCCTATTTGGGGTCAGGGTCAAAATTCACAAGCTCAAGTCCCTACTCAAACTCAAGGTTACAATCCTTGGAACTACTATCCTCTCCAACGACCACTGAATCAGCCAGGGTCTTCCCATTATGGGAAGACTGTGTACAGGCCTACTGGTTTGCCGACAGGGCTTCCACCCCAAATTCACCAGTACCCACAAGTCAATCGACAGTTACCTTTTCTTGCTACTTTGGATTTTCCAGATTTGTCTAGGATTCTGAATGATCCTATTCGTCACTCTCCCCAATGGCCAGTTATTCTAGCCAAGCTTCCATCGGACATTCCTAAATTCGATGGAAAGGTGGGAGAGGACCGAAACAATCACGTTATGACTTTTCACCTATGGTGTTCATCCAACCCGTTGATGTATGACTCTATTTGTTTACGTCTTTTTCAACTAACCCTTACATGTTCTGCTGCGAAGTGGTATATTGAATTGCCACGAGGTTTCTTCTCTGATTTTAACACCCTCGCTATGGATTTTCTTACACATTACCAGTTACCAATCCGTTATGATACTGGGACTGAGATTTTGACTTCCTTCAAACAGACTAAAGGAACTCATATATCTAATCATATTCATCAGTGGCGAAGGAGATGACGTCTCATCAAACTTGAACTCTCTGGTCAATTACTGGCAGAATGGTTTACGAAATCCTTTGTGAACGAAATTGGTAAAGACATTGCCATGGGTGGTGTTGTTACAAAGGAGCAGGCTATAAGTCGTGCTCAATATCTTGATCTCATTTATTCGCAAATGAGAACACTTTACGATTTTCTACCTGAACTACCTCGTCCTGGTACTTCCATCACTTCAACTACTCCAGTTGCCTCGCATGCAGCTGATGGTGTGATTGGTACTATCCATGCCCACTCACATTCTGTTTCAAGTACAACTCCTAAATATACCTCTTCTAATGTTCAAAATTCTCTGTCTCCTGTCACTCCCACCGGTAAAACTTATGAGGTGAACGTCGTTCAATCTACCCCGACCGGTAAAAATAAATCTAAAAAGGGGAGAGGTAAGAATAAGGAGGGAAAAAATAATAATCAAACAGAGAAAATTAAAACTCCTCCTGTTGAAGATCGGGATAAGTGCAAACCATGATACCCTTGCCTTATTTGTGGTGACAATCACTACATGAAGGATTGTCCACGATGTGCCGAAGTCAGTAAGTTCCTTCAAGGCACACCCAAACCATCTACACCGACAGTCTTGTCCCAACCCTTCTCGTCTCAACAACAGGCTCAGTTGGTCATCCATGACCAACCATCTACTTCTACGACATCATATGTTTTAATGTGTACTGGTGATTCTAAGTAGAATAACGTTGCAATCACGACTAGAGCCAAATATTATACTCCATCTAAAGAGAAGGTTGACGATTTACCTCCTACTTTGGTACAACCCTCTCCACCGAATCCACCTACAAACGGTCCTCTTCATCTCGAATGACCGAGCCTTGATATAGTCCTGCGACCCCCTAAGGGTGTTGTTCGCAAGTTGGCTTTCAATCCTCATGCTTGAGTGGCCCAGAACTACATCATTGTGGAAGATCTAGCGCAGGCACCTTCAGCGATGTCAGGCCTTGAAGTCCTTCAGTCTTGTCCTGCACAACGAAAGGCTCTGTTGAAAGCTATAGGTGGAATTGACCCAACAGATACGAATTTAATAGTCTTTGACTTGGATGATCATATCCCAAGGTTACCCCCTCAACTTGCATTGCAAATACAGGTTGTTGTCTCTAACAAGAACATTTGCCGAACTGTTATCAATGAGGGTGCCTCTACGTGTGTAATGTATTTTGCTTGTTGGAAAACCATTGGCTCTCCTCCCTTAAATGAATCACAAAACACTCTAAAAGCCTTCAATGGCTCTAGTTTTAAGCCTTACGGTGTTCTTCCTTTGTTTCTCGTAACACTAGAAGGTAAGACGATCCAAGTTGAAGTGGAAGTCTTCGATGCTCCCCTTGATTATAATCTTATGCTTGGTCGTAGCTGGATCGATTCCATGCACGTTGTTGTGTCAACACTTTTCCATGTAGTACGTTTTCCTCATCAAGGAAAGGTTTTTACAGTTGACCAACTTGCCTTCTTTAATTCTGATACTCGTACTGGCAACGTGTCGTTTATAGATAAAACCCTGTCGGGTTACGAGAATGTCGGTGTAGGCCTTTTAAAGGACTCTTCGTTAATGGGTACTTTCCCCATTCCTCCACCCGATGTTCAACGCCCATCAGTTGCTTCTATCAACATGATCTCCTCTGTACCTCATGAACTTCCTGTGTCTTCTGACCCTTGGATAGTCCCTGACCCTGAAGATCACACTCGTTTCGGTGACATCATGTCATTAAGCCCGATTGAGTCTGCTTATCAGGACATTCAATTGGAAACACCTTTTACCCCCTCTCTTGATGAGTTGTCTCCTGATCCTTTCTGTGTCATATTTCCCACTGATGAGATGATCATGTCCGTTATGGAGGACACCCCTTGGGACGATGGGCATCATCGTTCCATACTCTTTTTGGAACAACACACTCTCGAGAACTATCAATGGATTTCGACTCCATCGACCGTTGTTGTCATATAGACCGTTCCTGGATTGACACATGATGTGTTTTCCGAAGGGAACCTTAGTAATATCTCTCCCACGATTCCCATGAACATATACGTTAAACCTGGGATAGTTGAAAATGTTCATATTGGAGCTTCGTGTTCTCCCGACTAAATTGTCACCTATACATCTCTGTTCAAAGAATTTAGTGACATCTTTGCCTGGAGTTACGAAGAAATGCCAGGTATCGACCCTACAATTTTTGTACATGAGATAAAGACATACTCCGGAGCTAAKCTTGTCTGGCARCGCCTTCGTCTCGTCCATCCAYGTAAAGMRRCAGCTATCAAGCTCRAGGTTGAAAAACTTCTCAAAKCCGRCTTTATTTATCCCRTGGCTCTGACAGAATGGGTTTCCAACCCTGTTCYGATTGATAAGAAAGGTGGCAGTATTCATGTAWGTGTTGATTATAGRGATATTAACAAAGCCTATCCAAAAGACAACTTTCCAACCCCTTTTGTCGACCAGATTGTCRATGACTATGCTGGAAGTGAAATMTTCTCTCTCATGGATGGTTTCTCYGGCTATAATCAARTTAACATCRCTCCCRAGGACCAACATAAAACTKCTTTTATATGTCCTTGGGGTACTTTTGCCTATAGGAAACTTCCCTTCGGTCTTAAGAACGCTGGCGCGACGTTTCAACGTGCTATGTCTTATGCTTTTCATGATATAAAGAATATCGTTCAACCCTATTTGGATGATTTACTAGCTCATTCTTTGCGATGAGTCGATCACCCCACTCATCTCTGAGCTATTTTCATTCATTGTCGGTTCTATTGTATTCGTTTAAATCCTCATAAATGTGTTTTTTGTGTAGAATCCGGTCGTCTTATAGGTTTCATTATTTCACGTCAAGGGATCAGGGTAGATCCTCTTAAGGTTGAGGTGATTATTAATCTCCCTCCTCCTTATACACTGCGCCAGTTGCAAATTTTGCAGGGGAAAGCAAACTTTCTTCGTCGTTTCATTCCTAATTACGTCGAGATTACTCGTGGTTTTACACGGCTACTAAAGAAAGATTCAGAGTTCGTCTGGGACACCGTTGCTAACAATGCTTTTGAGGCTTTGAAGTTTTCCCTCACGCGAGCTCCGCTTCTCTTTCCTCCTGATTATAGTTGTGATTGTTTTCTTTATCTTGTTGCCTCTGAGTATACCATCGGTATGGTTCTCGTCCAATAGGATGATGAGAACGATGAGCATGTTATTTATTACTTGAGTCGAAGTCTCACATCCACTGAAATCAAGTATCAACATGTTGAAAAAATGGCCTTGACTGTTGTTCAAGTTATTCAACGTTTTCGGCATTATATCCTCTCAAGGAAAACTACAATGATTTCTCATTGCAACCCTATGCATCATATTTTGACACGTCAATTGCTCAGGGGAAAATACTCCAAATGGATTGTTATACTCTAGAAGTTTGACTTGGAATTCGATCATGCCACGTCTAAGAAATCCTTAGTTTTCACTGAGTTGATATGTGATTCTCCTCACTCTGCCACAGAAAATGTAGCAGCAGATTCATTACCCGATGAATCTCTTTTCCTTATTATCACTGACGATCTTTGGTATGGAGATATCATTATATATATTCAAACCCAGACTTTCCAACCTGCTTTGTCTAGTACTGAACGACGTCGCATCTGTTATCAAGCTCATCAATACATTATCCTCAGGGATACTCTTTACTGTCGGGGAATTGACTCTGTTTTTTGACGTTGTCTGACGTTTTATGAAGCTGAGAAAGCTCTGAATGACTTCCATTCCAGAGCATGTGGTGGTCATATGTCTGGGTATGCTACCACCCAGAAGATCTTACACGCACGTTATTTTTGGCCTTCCTTGTTCAACGACTGCATTACTGTCGTTCAGAAATGCCATGCCTGCCTACAATCAAAAAATTTGGTCACATCCTGCTCCTCTTCATCCTGTGGTCTTAGTTGGTCCTTTTGCGAAATGGAGCATTGATTTCATGACATGTCACCCTCACTCGGCCGGGGGGCATAGTTACATCATTGTAGCTATTTATTACTTTACAAAATGGGCCGAGGCGATGCCGACATTCGATAATACTGGAAAGACTGCAGCGTTGTTTCTTTTTAACCATGTCATAGCTCATTTTGGTGTTCCCAAAGCTATCGTCACTGATCACAGTAGTCATTTTAGGAATTTTATCATGTATGAACTTACAGAAAAGTTGGGTCTTCGTCATGATAACTCAACACCCTATTATCTGCAAGCTAATGGCCAGGTCGAAGCAATCAACAAAGTTCTTATAAATATGCTTCGACGGATGATAGGAATTCATAAAACAAGCTGGCACACGATGTTGTTTTCAGCATTGTGGCCATATCAGACATCTGTCAAATCCGCTACAGGGTTTACACCTTTTCGAATGGTCTACTGTGTGGAAGCCATTCTTCCAATAGAATGCGAGATACCTTCTCTGAAGCTAGTTGTTGAACTCTTACCCAATACTTCTGCTGAAGAAGAATGTCTATTGTATCTGATGCGATTAGACGAAACTCGACATGATGCCACTCTAGTAATAGAAACCCAGAAGAAACGTGTCAAGGCACAGTATGACAAGCATGTCAAGCCTCGCATTTTCTCTGAAGGTGATCTTGTTCTTCTTTATGAACAAGATCGAGATACGTTAGGAGCTGGGAAATTCGAACCAATGTGGCGAGGTCCTTATATTGTTCACCGAGTTTTTGAAAAAGGAGCATATGAGCTGGTCGATTACGATGGTATCCCTTTGAGTGAACCCAGGAATGGGTTGTACTTGAAGAAGTACTATGCGTAAATCATTTGTGCACAAGTACTTGTATTTTATGTATCATACTTTGTGTGTGATATTTTTGTTTTCTTTTGACATTATCTGGTCTCTTCCCTTATGTGACGTTTTGTTTGATTGCCAGATGTCAGAGTTTTCGCTACCCTATATTGGCTTCGCTGATAGTGCTAGATGTAGTACTCGGAACCTAGCTTCCGCTACGTGGGCAATCTATGCCCCAACAAACGAACTTATATCTTTATGAGGTGTATGTCTTGGCCGTGCAACCAACAACATTGCAAAGTATAGTGCCGTTATTGAATTATTGGTTGATGCTATCTCAGTCGAAATTTGTCATTTGGTTGTGTGACTTGACTCGCAGCTTGTAGTACTACAGCTAAGTAATATCTACTCTATTTGAAGTCCTACTTTGTTACGGGTGTATTTGAGAATTCACCTCTTGGAACGTTATTTTGATCACATTGAATATCAACACATTCCTAGATGTCTTAATACATTAAAATATGCATTGGCTAATTATGTATTGGACAGACATTTGAACCATTTATAAATTAAACACATCAAAATTCACACATTATAAAAGTAAACCAGTAGAAACCATCTGTATATATAATGATCAAAAGAGTTTTTTTTTTACAAAAGTTTGTCCAAAGACCAAAATATCAAAATTTGAAATTATAGCTTCTACAAAGTGACGTCACGGATGATGTTCACGGTAACACACGACTGCCCTAGAAACCCTACAGAGCAGTCGGCCAATAACTGCTGATACCCCTACAGTGTGACGCTGATTGCGTCGTGGAACCTCTTCCAGAGTCATATCTGGAATGTCTACGGTCAGGCCCTCTAAATTCTGTTCCACCACCTGATAATCTTCGGCATACTGTGGTGTTGTTGCTGCTACCTCTCCTCGTCACTGGATAGGAGAGGTACTAGGAGGTCTATACGGTCCAACATCTATGTTATCAACAAAAATTTTGTGTTAGTCTTCGGATAAACTTATAAAACAAAAACATTTGAATATGATAAAAATTCAAAAACATTTAAAAAGAGAAAATGCGTGTACTTCTTACCAAGGTCACCCCACTGAGCATCCTCAGGCAGTGCCAAATCTGTATCTCCTCGAAAATCCAACCCGGCATAAGCGTAGTCATCGACCATCAACATCTGGTTTCGAAGCCAATCAAAGAAAATATCATCGTATTTGACGATTGGTCCTACCACGTGTCGGGCCATGAGCCGACACCATCTAAGCATTCGTGGATCCCTAGGACCCGATAAGTTCCACTCAACCTGAAGTCTAAATACAGGGACCCTCTCGAGGAAGAAGGACACTAGTAAAGATCCATACCCAAATTGTTTCAATTCACCTCGCCTGCATTAGTTAATTGTCTTTTGATACTGCGAAGCACAGCATCTTCCCAGTTGAATACTCGAGGCTCGGTACACTCTATGGCGTACTGGAAGTAGCTCTGTAATTCCATATGAGGAGAAGAACTCCTGGCCATTTGAGCTATAGTAAAAAGGATAGTGCAGAGGGTCAATTCTTGTACCCCCCAGATAACAACTTTTTCCTTTTTCCTTTTAGCCTCTGGTACACAGTATTGATTTCACCACTTGTATTGATTGCACCACTTGTATTGACTACACCACTAGTATTGATCACACTTGTTAACGATTTCATCAATGACCGGTAATCAAGTGGTTTCTACCATGTTCAACTTCAACACATGTAATCACATGGTTAGATTCGTACTTTGGGCGACGAGATTGAAGACCCTGGATATTATCTTTGTGATCCAGGTTGCGATGGAGTATGTATAATTTGTGACACGTAGATCCACTGTGTATGTTTCATGGCTATGTCGTCTTGATTTGAAAATTATCGCATAGATCCAAAGTGTATTTAGGTGTCTATGCTATATTTTGATGGCATGGATCCACAGTGTATGATTGGTGGCCATGACCCATGTTACAATGGCATCAGTCTATGATCTGAGTATGGGAATGCCTACCTTAGAATTGATATATATGATACTCTGCAGATGCTTGATTGTTTGCAGGTTTCCGATTAGATGTGCTCCTGGTTCTCGACACACACATGCAGCTTACAAAGTCTATCGACTGTCACTGGTTCCAATTTCAGGCTTTGGGGGGAATTCTGTTACCCATGATTTTGGTCGTCATGATTATGTAATGATTATGGTGTACTCAGGCTCTTCATTAGAACTTTCTCTGGAGAAAAGTTACCTTCATCTCTTTCGAGAAATGACATTTTGGAGGAAGGTTCGCAGGCTACCAATACATTTGCCTGCGAGAATGCATGATTCTTGCAGGCTGCCTTAAGCCAGGGTGCGAGAAGTTCGCACTGTGTCTAACTACTAGGGTGCGAACTGTTTCTAAAGAAGGGAAAAAGGTGAATTCTCGAAGCTTCTAGAAGGGAATATTCTAGAAGGATGAGATGGCATTCGAATGGTTATCTAATTACTAGATTTCCTGATATTTTGGGATCATTCTTATCCAAGTAACTAATTCATTCTCTCCTATATATTGAGGGGATTCTCATGGAAAAGGTTAGAAGCAAAACAAGGTTAAGAAGACATTGGAGAATTAGTGAAAGATTGTGTGAAGGAATGATGCTACAACAACTAAGAACTCTAGCAAGGTTATCAAACGTGATTGATCTTCTTTATGCAAGTGAGAAAGTGTGTGTGTCAGAGCCAAGGGCCATTGAAAGGAGGTTTGCAACATCAAGGATCAGGTTGTAATCTTTGATTTCCATCAATATGATACAGTAATATGTCCCTTTCTCATAAAGCTAAGTCTACTTTATTGTATAATTACTTATCATATACATAGATTGACTGTTGAATATATTGAGTTGTTTTCACTTCAATTGGTTTGAGTTGTCATGGTCTTGACTGCACAAGAGAATTGGAGCAAAGCTGGAACAACAAAGGCAAAAGGAAGTGATCATAAGGTATGTTCATGATTCTTGCCTCCTAGTTCATTCAATAGTCGAAATCTAGGGAAAGAGTATTATTCTGTCTTGTTTTGTTCTAGATCCAGGTGGATCTAGGGAGATCGGTTTTTGTCCACACTTACGGATTTATCCAATAAAAAAATTGGCAAATCCACTGGGGATCAATCCCATTTTTTTTGTGGTTTTTGTGTTTTTCTGTGGCCATTTTCTCTGGTTTCACTTTTCTCCTGTCTTATTAGTCTCTGAGTCTTCAGTATCATTGGCACTAGTTTGTAGTGTTGGCACTATTTTTGGGATCATTAGCAGTTTCCACTCTTTAAGACACTCCTTGAAATCCATATGTATGTCTTTCATTGTTGAATTTTAACTCAACTATAGCCACTCCTTGGTTGGATCCCTCTTTTCCTGTAGCCACATGCTATGGCACGATGCTTACAAATTTTCTATTTGTCTAGACTCTTGGACAGTTTCTGGGGAATTCCTCCGTGTATCTGCTAAACCGTTTTGGATCTTCGTCAAGTACAAAGTGAATATGTCATTGTTTATTTTTTTTCCTTTGGGTCTTCTTTTCTTTAAAGTGACGTGTAGCGGGTCGCACAACACTTTCTTGTCCTCTGCACAAACATATTTTATGTTGGTTCTTTCCATCCTACTAAGGAAATGAGGATGAGAAACCATGAGAAGTGGAATGCAGATCCCCAATCCTAGATTTCCTTGCAATCCTCCATGAATTAGTTAAGTAGATAACAATCTGAGCTCATCGATCTCCCCTTCTCGCACTACATTGTAGATGCTACAACTCCTGCAGGTACTTCCTCCTTTATGCACTCGTGCATTAAGTTATAACCTAACATCCTTGTCGCAATCCTTATTGCAAGATCATTTATGTCACTAATCTTGATTCCCCTGGTACCTGTCTCCACGCCATACTTTGTCTTTATTTCATTGGAGATGGATTTTTCTTTCGTTTTTTCCTCTAAGTACTTATCTAGGTTCTCCCTTTCTATGGGTAGCCCTTTGATCCCTACGATCAAATCAACATTGATAGATATTGGCCTATCCATCCATAGAATTCCTCCATGCACTCTTTCTAGAATTTTCTTCACACATCCATTGATGTGTTTACCATGCCCAAAGTGCAGTATATCTAGTAAATTCATTATTCCTATGTTGTAGATCCCCAAGATCCACTGCACATTCTCCAATAGTGGTGCACCTAATGGGCCCTCTCCTCTACTCTCCAAATAGTTCCATGGCACTAAATAAGGGAATTTGACTGCGTCTGCAACATCATGATTAGAGTATTTGATGGTATATACTCCTCCCACCATCTCATCCTCATCCTTCACTCACATAGGTATATTTGGCTTCATGATTTCCAATTCCTCCTATGTGCACAATATTCCTTGCACACTCCTATCATCTCGTGCCTTCTTCTTCCCTTGCGGGGATGACACCCCAATGTATGGTATGCCCTGGAGGTCTTTGTCATGCTCTAGTTATGGATCTAGGACCTACTGTGCTGAATCTGTGGCATGTTCGCCCTGTTGTGGCCCTTTTCCCCGAATGTGTCGGATTTTGTTTTCTCTATGTCCTCCTCCAACTAATCGGCCTCTTGTGTTGGGTTTTGTTCCTCATCCACATGCGTGGTAGTAGGCCCATATGATGGATTTTTGTCTTGATTTTAACATCTACTAGATACAATATGTACAATCATACATTTCAAATGTTAACATTAAATCAATTTTCTAGACATAAACTTTTTACCCGAGGCATTTATAATTTTTTTTTCGTGTGGAGGTGACGACCATTAAATCTTATGCAGACTCTATTGGAGGATGTTTCAAACACTTATAATTTTCTCATATGGCCTCTGATTGGGGAACCATCTTTTATGCCATGAGCAAAATGGAAACATGATTCCAGAAAGCCTACTAGTTGTTCTATTCAAGCGCTCTGTTTGTGTAACAACCAATGAGGATAGTTTGGACGAGACACCTTAGGTGATAAGTTTCAATGCCCAAAGGCATCATATTTTTATTCCTTGAGTTGGGTTGGAATAAAAATAGTAGAAATAATACAACTAGCTTGTTTCGGGGATAAAAACTTCACTTTTACAGACACCACAAATTTGCACTCAAGGCATTTTTTAATGAAATTTTGGGTGTCGCTTTCCATGAAAATTCACCCAAATTAGATTATGTCAATTGTTATGTTATCTATGTTATATAGGATGTTTTTTCATCCACTGAAACTGAGGTAATGCATCAGTAGACAAAATTTATAAATCCACCAACACAACAAACTGACGTTGAGAGTGCTTAGTACTGTTTCAAAGCTTGGAGGACCAAAATTATTCCTAAGTGTGTTTCAGAGCCAATGAAAGAAAAAAACGTGTTGATTTTAACCCATATGATGCTAGAAAGTTCTTTCACAATCCAAATTCAGTTACAATTTTCAAGAAATGCAAACTGAACAAGTCGGTATGATGAGCGCGATGAAAGCTATTGGTGACACCACAAACTTGATTACGAGTGTAATATGAAGTAGGTATGGTATGGTAGGTGATTAGTGACCAATTTTATAATTATGAATGAATCTCATAGTCACCACAAATGTTTAGAAGAATGATCGATGAGTGCAACAAAAAGGATCTGAGCTGAGAGGAGGATGAAACATGCCACAAAATGAAGGTGGGACATACTGACCTATTCAACATTGGTGAGAGGAAAAATATATTTGTCCCTGTGATCTACCACAATCAGGGGTGAAAATCCTTTTGTTCATGTTTCGGTGAAGGGAGGGATAAATTCATCAACAATGTTTAAAAAACAAATATCAAAATAGCATAAAAACCTCAAAATAAGTACTCAGCTCCTTTATAAGGAGAGAAATTAAGATAATAATCCTCTTCAAGGTGGAAACCTCCTTATCAATCACATGAATTCACAAAATACAAGATGGTTCAAATAGAAAAGATCTCCTTGGTATATATAGGAGACTAGGAGTTACAATTACAACTAATGGAACAAAGCAAACATAAATAAAATAAGAATATTAATGTAATATGCCCCAAATAAGGGGTAATGTGACACAATTTATGGCTTAACCTACCCTTCCCCTTCATACAAGTGTTTTCCTCAATACTTGAGTAGTTCTGGATTCTTTTGTATAAAAGACTCATCTTACCATGTGGAATCTTCAACGAGTAGTTTCTTCCACTTAATGAGATACTCTAAAATTGATCTATTCCTCCGTTGGAAAATTATTGTGTCTGTGATAGCTTTAGGATCCAATATGATTTTTCCTTCCTTGTCAAGTTCTAGAAATATAGTTTGAATAGGGATCTTGTCACCTATAACCTCTTTAATCATGAAAAATGGAAAATTGGGTGTACTTGTGAAGATGTAGGTAGATCCAATTTGTATTCCATAGTATCAATATTTTGCAATACATTGTTAGGCCCATAGTACTTTGATGATAATTTATTATCCTTCTTATCTTTCTTCAGGGGCATTCATTGGTATGGTTGTATTCTTAAAAATACCCAATCCCCTACTTCAAAACTTATTTCACTGTGATGTTGATCTACTTGTTGTTTCATGCGATTTTGTGCCATGGTTAGGTTGTCCTTTAAGAGTTGTAGAACTTGTTGTTGATGCTCGATGTGATCTTCCACTTCTTCAACCTTAGATTTTTATTTTAGAGAAGAAGTGATGGATAGTGGGTGATATCCATAAAGCACCATAAATGGTGTCATTTTTGTTGTAGTATGAAAGGAATTGTTATACCACCATTCTACTTAGGGTAACCATTTGAACCATTGTGTTTGTTTATAAGACACAAGTAACAGAGGTAGCCCTCTAGACATTTTTTCACTATCTCATTTTTTCCATTAGATTGAGGATGATGAATTCAACTGAAGCTAAGCTATAAGCGATGATGGATACTAAGATGCATGGCATAAAAGGGGATATCATAGAAGGGTTGAAAATGTTTCTAATAGAGAGGCCATCTAAAAGAGACAATGTATCCCATGAAATTCATGACGAGGACACAAGAAATATCAATTAAGGCTGGAGAAACTCCATCTTTGGGTTAAATACCAACCACTTTCTCATATGGCCTATGATTGGGGAACCATATTTTGTGCCATGAAGAAAGTGGAAAGGTTCTTCCAGAAAGCCTACTAATTGTTCTATTCAAGTGTTTTATTTGTGTAATGACCAATGAGGCTAGTTTGGAAGAGACACCTTAGGTGATCTATTTCGATGCCCAAAAGCATCGGTTATTTATTCCTTGAGTTGGGTTGGAATAAAAATAGCATAAATAATACAACTAGATTGTTTCATGGATAAAAAATTCACTTTTACGGACACCACAAATTTGCGCTCAAGGCATTTTTTAATGAAATTTTGGGTCCTTATTTCCATAAAAATTCACCCAAATAAGATTATGTCGATTGTTATGTTATCATGTTATATAGGATTTTTGTTAATCCACTGAAACTTAGGTAATGAATTAGTAGTGCAAAGTTATTAATCCACCAAAACAATGAACTGACGTTCATAGCGCATAGTATTGTTTAGGAGCTTCGAGGACCAAAATTATTCCAAAGTTTGTTTCAGAGCCAACGCAAGACCAAAAGGTGTTTTTTTAAACCCATATGATGCTAGAAACTGCTTTCAAAATCGAAACTATGTTACAATTTTCAAGAAATGTAAATTAAACAAGTTGGTATGATGAGCATGATGAAAGCTATTGGTGACACCACAAACTTGATTACGAGTTTAATATGAAGTAGGTCTGGTATGGTAGGTCATTAGTGACCAATGTTATAATTAGGAATGAATATCTTAGTCACCACAAATGTTTAGAAGAATGAACGATGAGTGCAACAAGAAGGATCTAAGCTGAGAGGAGGATGAAATATGCCTCAAACTAAAGGTGGGCCATGTTGACCTATTCAGCATTGGTGAGAGGGAAAATATCCTTTTCCATGTGCTCTACCACAATGAGGGGTCAAAATACTTATTTTGATGTTTCGGTGAAGGGAGTGATAAATTCATCAACAATGTTAAAAAACAAATATCAAAATAGCATAAAAACCTCGAAATAAGTACTCAACTCCTTTATAAAGAGAGAAATTAAGATAATAATCCTCTTCGAGGTGGAAACCTCCTTATAAATCACATGAATTCAAAAATATAAGATGATTCGAAATGAAAATGTCTCCTTGGTATGTATAGGAGACTAGGAGTTACAATTACAACTAATGGACCCAAGTTGACATAAATAAAATACCAATATTATTGTAATATGCCCCAAATAAGGGGTAATGTGCCACAATTTATGGATTAACATGCGCTTCCCCTTCATACAAGTGTTTTCCTCTATCCTTGATTAGTTTTGGATGGTTTTGTATAAAATACTCATCTTACCATGTCGAATCTTCAACAGGTAATTTCTTCCACTTAATGAGATACTTTGAAATTGATCTATTCCTTAGCTGGTGAATTCTTCTGTCAGTGATAGCTTCAGGATACAATATGATTTCTTCTTCCTCGTCAAGTTATGGAAATATATTTTGAACTAGGATCTTGTCACCTATAACCTTCTTTAAGCATGAAACATGGAAAATTGGGTGTACTCGTGAAGATGAAAGAAACTCCAATTTGTATTGCATAGTATCGATATTTTGTAACACACTATTAGGGCCATAGTACTTCGATGATAATTTATTATCCTTATTAT
>ML803856.1:198364-300817 GCA_009831015.1 Picea engelmannii | reverse complement strand
ATCTAGGTGTATATGTTCACAAAGATTTACATATGCATGAATGGGTATAGATGATGTTTATGTCTTGATGGTAAGGAGAGACTTTTTCTGGGAGACTGAAAATTCAATCTTTTATCCAATGCAGACACATAGGGAGCTGACGGAGACGGTGGTTGAATTGTCCTTGGAAAAGGCGAGATTGATAAAGGTGGGCTTTTTTATTCACTTATTTTATGTTATCTATAATGAACCAATGAATGATCCATTTCTGGATTCAGTGAAATTGGAATGTCTCCATATGTCGTTTATCTGGTTTTGCTCAAAGGGGAAGTTGCTCACAACTTGTGTTTGGACCAGGAGGTAGAGCAGATGAGGAAAACAAATCAAGACTTGAAAGATTGCAATGTTTATATGAGATCACAGGTGCATAATCCCATTTGGATTTCTGTCCATCTGATTCTCCCCGCTTTTTATTTACCAAGAGGAGGAGACATGGCTATTCATTTTTACTGAAAGATTGTTCTGGATGGGTTTTGCAGTTGGCTTTTTGCCTTGAGCAAAGGCAAGAGCAAAACATGCCTTCTACACCTTGGTTATCATCACCTGGTTCAGATACCAGACAGAAAACAGAGACAGCTGCCTCATGTGATGATTTTCAAAGATGCAATGAGCATGAGCATTTTGACAAATGTTCTGGTAGTTCAGCTTTAGGCTCGGCATATAACAAGCTCCAGAGGCTTGAAAGCCCAATGTATCCTCGTTCCCCTGAGTCCTCATTTGGGTCTGAGAAAGATGGTGCAATTCCTACAAAGGATACTGTATGTTCAAGTTTTCTTGATCTGAATGCTCCGGGCGAAGCTTTGTTGGCTGCTAATTCAGGGTTTCTTGATCTGAACACTCCGCACGAATCTTTGTTTGCAACTGACATTTCACATAATCTTCATGACCAAATGTCAATGTCAAAGAACAAATCTTCTGCTGCTGCAGAGGCAAGGAGGCACAGGATAGAGCTCGAAAGAGGCAAATATCCACAATTAAGGTGGGCTGTATTTCTTTGAGTGTTTCCTTCTATAAATATCGTAACCATGCTTGGTTACATGCTCTAGCTATTGGCTTAGTCAATGAGGATTTTCATTTAATTTTCGGTGCCTAACAAGGCATTCCAAAGTGCGTCAATCTTTGGATCCGTGTAAGCTCAATTTTGTATTATTTCTATATTCATTAATCTAAGTGTCATTGAAGGATTCACGTCAGTTTTTACTTCTGTCATGACAGTCCAAGGTTCGTTTTACCATAAATGCAAAACATGCGGCTGATTTGCCCAAATCTATTTGTTTAAATGCCAAAGATAATGCAATGTTACAGGCTTTGTATCTATATCTAATAAGGAAACTGGGTTGATTATGAAAAATATTTACATGAAATAACCAGAGAATCGCCCTAATCTTTTGGTTTAAGTGCCAAAGACAACTCAATGTTAAGGGCTTTGTATCTATATCTCTAATCAGGAATCTCAGTTGATAATGAAACAATAAATATGAAATAACTAGCATGCATAGAGAAGATTGGTGCTTTGCATCATAAGGAATCCAGTACAAATTCTAGGTTGTTGTTATATGCATAGACGGGTAAGACCCACCAGCTGTCTTGGACTATCTAATTACCGGCTCTGTATATAGCTGGGGCTATCCAATTGTCACAGTAGTTTGACTTGCCTGAAACTTGACAGAAGTTTGGAAACCCAGTTGTAGTGTATGGAATATATTATTCAAATTCTTTCAAAAGAGCAAGAGGCTTTTTGTCAAGTTTTTTGAGTATTTCTTTAAAAAAGCAGTAGATTTTTTGCGCAAACTTTTGAATTTGACCTTATTCAAGGTAATTTGCTCTTTGTTAAGGACTCTACAGAGGAGTATTTATTCAGGCAAATATTGCACCTAATGTTCACTCTACCAACTACGAGATATTATAAGACAACACATATCCCATCGGGAGAACTCGGTCAAGTACAGATGCTTGTAGGATTTTGAACTTTCTTCATCATCATGATACACATATTAACTTAAACTATCGTTAATTTACAAACTATTCTTCAATTATTGATCTAAGTTTTTGGTTTTTTTTTTAATGAAATTTTACCGGACAAAACTAATCATAATTCAATTATCAATTTATAGTTAGGAGACTTATTATTATTGGTTGTTATCAATTAATTATTATTCGAGGAAAATCATGTTACTGGAAATGATTAATCCACAGGTTATCTGTAAAGGGGCAGACTATTAGAAATGATCCACAGGTAATTTATAAAGGGGCAGACTTTCAGTCTCACCAGATGCTTTTGGTTACTGGGCCATTAACCTGTTTCATTAAACTGAGGAAAATGATATTTTAGCCAATCAAAAACAATTTTAGGTTTTATTACAGAACAAAAAAATGGTTTCAACCTACATAATATCTGCAAGAAAACCAATATCCCATACTCCCATTGTTAAAATTACAAAAATGGAATCATATGCTTTCAAGTACGATCTAGCTTTAATCCCATACATGAAACCATATACTCTCCTCATTTACAATAAAACCTCTTACCTAAAATATAGCTATTGCTTAAATTATTAATATTATATTTATAAATTATATTTTAAATTCAATTTTATTAAAAAAAATCTTATCATAAACACTTTGTTATTCTTCTTAATCAGTCTGTTATTCTTCTTTTGATTTTTAATGCCATTTAAAAAACTACTAATCATTTGTTAATTAAAATATGAATATTATATATTTATTAAAGTTTTATATAATATTTATTATTATTTTTTTTTAAATTTTCTCTCGTACACAGTGATAATTCAAAAAATGAAAAATCTACACTGTTATATCCAAAATGTGCTATGGGTTAAAAATGTTATGGACTTTTTGTTAAAGTAAATGTGAAGAACTATATGGACTTTGGCATCTCCTTAAGTTGTAAAAGTTGTTTTTGCCTCTTCTTGCTGTTATGTATAGTAGTTAGTTGGGTTGATTTAAAAAGTGTAAGTAATTCAAGCTTGGGTAGTATCAAGGATGATCTAGATGGAGAGGAATAGAGGTTTGTTGTTGTTTAGTTTGGTAGATTTAGAAAGTGCAAGTGATTCAAATTTGGGTAGTCTTGATGATGATCTAGATGAAGAGGAATAGAGGATTCAAAGGGAGGGAGATTGGGTTCAAACCACCCTTGAACCTAGAGTAAGTCTATAAACTGTTTTTGGTTCACTAATTACAATTGAACTTGTTAAAATCATGAAATTCTCATAAGATACTAACCCTTTAGTAGGAGAATTGGAGAAGTAATTGTTGATGTTTTGGTAGCTGTAGGAGGTATTAACCTCCAAGTGTAACATTTGTACTTAGAATAGAATATCCAGAAGTAAGAGAACCCTTAAATAGTTGTGTGAAAACCCTAGAAGAGAAGTCGGCCCAAGGATAATATTATTAAAGTATTCAAAGGCTCTAGAAAGAGAAGTTGGCCCCAGTTACTTGGACAGGCTAATATAAATAGGGAGGCGCCTAGCTCATTTGGACACACTCTTACACACTTAGAAACGGTGCACAAGTCTAAGGAGGTGCAACAACAACAACTAGGGCACAAGTCTAAGGAGTAGCAGTGGCAGCTAGGGCGCAAAGTCTTTCGTGTATCTTCTTCTTGTGCGCTTCTCTTGGTAAAGGTACACTTTATTAGTATTGTGCTGCTACTGCAACAATTGTGTTGTTGGTTAGGGTTTATCTATTGATTATAGTGTGGACTTGCTAGAATCATTCTATCTAAAGGTTATTGTGCTCGAGGGTGGCATAGTGAATGCCTATGGTTGGGTGACAATGATGTGACATTGTCTATGGTTAAACGAGCATATCAAATTTTAGCATGGTTTAAGAGCTAGTTTCCTTCGTAACAGTCTAATCGCTGGAAGGAAGATCCTCAGTTTCCCCCCTTATCAAGCTCGTTGGACATTTACTGCACCCACCAAGCAGCCTAAGCATGGTGCACCTTTTCCCTGGATCAAATCTACAAAATTCTCAAGCAAAAATATTAGGGTTTCCTCATAAAACCTTAGATCTAGATATTTTTGCAACTGCAACAAATATTTGAGACATAAGCTCACCTTGATATAGTGCACCCTCTGGTAAGATCTAAATCCATCTTTTGTAAAGTTTCAATATTTGTTGCGTTGTTCTGGGCAGGATGACTTTCAATACCAAGCTTGATGAGAAGCTTGAAGGAGTTGATAACTTTTGGGCGTGTAAGTATAGAGTAATGCTCATTGTGGAAGAGAATGATCTAGAAGGATTTGTGGAAAATGAAGTTGAAGAACCAAAGCGAGATGAGGCTAAAGCAAAGCACAAGAAGAACCCGTTTAAGGCAAAGATGATCATTGCAAATTCTATCAAGGATCACTTGATCCCACATGTTTCATCATTAAAGACCCTGAAATAAATGTCTAATGCCTTATCCCGATTGTATGAAGGCAAGAATATCAATTGGAAGATGACCTTGAGGACACAACTCGAGAATGCAAAGATGCAGAATTCAGAAACCATTCAATCTTACTTCACAAGGGTGTCTCAAATCAAAGAACAACTTGAAGCTATTGGAGACACAATTGAAGAAGTTGAGCTAGTAATGACTACATTGAATGGCCTCCCAAAATCTTGGGAATCATTTATTCAAGGAATCTGTTCTAGAAGAAAGCTAACGAAGTTCAGTGGGCTATGGGAAGATTGCACTCAGGAAGAAGCTAGACTGGCAGTGAGAGAAGAGAAGTTGGGCCATGATGATCAAGCTCTAGTAGTACATGCAAGTTAAAAGAAAAGAGCAAAAAAGAGGATCATCCCTCCAAGAAGTTTCAAAAGTCACATAAGTCTCAAAAAGATTACTCAAAATTTAAATGCTTTTGTTGCCAAAAGATGGGACACATTGCAAGAAATTGTCCTCTCAAGAAAGAGCAGGCCATAAAAGGACAAAATAAGAGACATCATGCTCATGCCATAGAAGATGATGAACCTGTTCAGAAAAGAAAAAAAAATTATGATTCAAGTGAAGAACATGTATTGATATCAACTCTTACAGTAATAGTCACTCATGGAAGTGACACATGGCTTGTTGATAGTGGTGCTTCTAAGCACGTGACCGGTTACAAGGATTCTCTCTCGGATATGGTTCAGAAAGATTCACCTCATAAGGTGAAGCTCGGTGATGAATATCAATATCCCATTAAAGGAGTAGGAGAAACCTCCTACAAGTTAGATTTCAGAAAACCCTTGAAGATAAAGGATGTCTTTTGTATGTACCTGGTTTGAAGAAAAATCTTCTCTCCATCTTAGCATTGGAAGATAAAGGATTCAAGGTCGCTTTTATTGATGGAGAAGTTCTCATGTCGCCAAGAGGGAAGACCCTTGATGATGCTACTGTGATTGGTGTCCAAGAAGGAGGTCTATACAAGTTAAAGGGACACTCAGATTCATCATTAGTACACAACACATTAAATCCAAGTGAGCTATGACATAGAAGGTTCGCTCACTTACATTACAAAGCATTATCAATTGTAAGCAAGATGGTAACAGGTTTTCCAGAGATTCAGGTAGATCATGAAGGAACATGCAAAGGATGTGCATAAGGAAAGAACATGAAGAATATGTTTCTAAGCAGTGACAACAAAGCCAAAGGAGTTTTGGACATCGTGCATTCAGACATGTGTGGACCGATGTCAACCACTTCACTTATCGGGTATGTATATTATGTTTCATTTATTAATGATTTCTCACATAAGACTTGGATTTATTTTTTAAAATCAAAAGGTGAAGTATTTAGCAAATTCAAAGAATTCAAAGCCCTTGTAGAAAATCTTTCTGAAAGAAAGATAAAAATTTTGAGGTCAGATAATGGAGGAGAGTTCACCTCAGATGACCTCAAAATATTCTGTAGAGAAGTTGGGATTAAGAGGGAGCTCTCTACTCCCTACAATCCTCAGTAGAATGGTGTAGCAGAAATAAAGAACTGTACGATAATGGGGGCATTAAAGGCCATGATTCATGATCAAGACTTGGCTATGCACCTATGGGCAGAAGCAACCATGACTGTTGTTTATGTGCAGAACAAAATCCCTCATCGTGCACTTGGGAACAAGACACCAGAAGAAATGTTTACAAGTGAAAAGCTAGAGGTCAGCCACCTGTGGATATTTGGTTGTCCAGTGTATGTGCATGTTCCCAAGGATAAGAGATCAAACTTGGATCCTTCAGGAAAGAAGGGTGTATTTGTTGGATATAGTGAAACATCGAAGGCATATAGAGTCTACATCCCTGGTTACAGACAAATCGAGATTAGCAGAGATGTTACCTTAAATGAGGATGCAACGTTTCGTAGATTAAGGCAACATCATACAGATGGGATCCATGATGAGGAGCCTAAAGATCCTAGAGTTGCAGACTCAGAAGTTGGCAATGATGTTGTGTCAGAGGATCATGGTCCAGAGGACCATGACATGGCAGAACCACAAAGACCTGCATAAATGATTACAAAGAAAAGAAGACCAACTTGGGCTCGTGAGATTATTCAAGATGTCGAAAAGTATGGTGCTCCAGATGGATCTTTCAGAGTAAGCAATAAACCTCGACCATATTCCAGTTACATGGCATTGCTATGTGATATCATTGATGTTGAGCCTACCTGTTATGAAGAAGTTGAAGAGAAGAAAGTATGGAAGGATGCCATGATTGAGGAATATCAGTCCATCATTAAGAATGATGTATGGGATGTGGTTCTGAAACAAAAGGAGAAATCAGTTGTGAGTTCCAAATGGATTTACAAAACAAAACACTTAGCAAATGGAAGTATCAAGAAATACAAGGCAAGGTTCGTGGCTCGTGGATTCTCCCAAAAAGAAGGAATAGATTATGAGGAGACATGTGCCCCTATGGCAAGGTACACTTTGATTAGAGCTATACTTGTGATAGTTGAAGTGATGAAATGGAAGGTACACTAGATGGATGTGAAGACAACCTTCCTGAATGGTGTAGTGGAAGAGGAAGTGTATGTGGAGCAGCCACAAGGTTTTGAGACACATGACAGACAATCACATGTGTTCAGGTTAAAGAAAGCCTTGTATGGGTTGAAACAAGCACCCAGGGCATGGTACAATAGAGTTTGAAGTTTTTTGATGAGCTTGGTCTTTACCAAGAGTAGAGAAGATCCTAACCTTTACTACAAGGTTGATGATAGTGGACCAGTGATATTACTGTTATATGTGGATGACCTATTTCTAATAGGGGACGAGAATCTCATCACAGAGTGCAAGATAAAGTTTGGATCTGAGTTCGAGATGAAAGACCTGGGTATGATGCATTACTTTTTGGGTCTAGAGATGTGGCAAAAATCAGATGAGATTTTCCTGTGCCAAGGAAAATATGCGGTAGAAATCCTGAATAGATTTGATATGATAGATTATAAATCCATGCCCACACCAATGGTGATGAACCTGAAGTTATTGATTGATACTTCTTCAGAGATAGTGGATGTCACCATGCATAGGAAAATGATTGGTTTGTTGATGTATTTGACAAACGCTAGACCATATATATGCGTTGCGGTGAACAATTTGAGTCAATATATGGTTGAACCAAGACATGTTCACTTGGTTGCGGAAAAACATGTGTTGAGATACCTAAAAGGTACAATTGACTATGGACTCAGATATGTTTTGGATTGCGAGATAAATCTGCAAGGCTATACTGATTCAGATTGTGTTGATAGTGTCGAAGATCGGAAGAGTACATATGGATGTTGCTTCAACTTGGGATCAATTATGATCTCATGGTTCAACATGAAGCATACTAGTGTGGCGCTCAGTATGAATGAGGCAAAGTATATAGAAACGTGTTCAGCTAGCAGCGAAGCAGTGTGGCTTCAGAAGATGCTTGCATGATTATTTAATCTCGAGTTATAGGTGATTTGTATCTGGTGTGACAACCAGAGTTATGTGAAGTTTTCAGAGAACCCGATGTTTCATGACAAGTCCAAGCATATCGAGATCAAGTACCATTATATCAGAGATATGGTGCAGAAGGGAGAAATGAAGCTCTAGTATCTCGCTACATATGAGAAGATAGCAGATGTGTTGACCAAACCTCTATCAAGAGTGAAGTTTGTGCACTTCAGGGACAAGCTTGGCATGGTCAAGAAGGACGTCCCTCGTAAGAGGGAGTGATGAGTCACATATGCGATTCTTGGGGCAGTAACTTGTAGAGTGTGGCAGCAGCAGGTGGTCATTTATAGGCATGTTACTGACTATGGCACCAATTAGCATGACCTTGCATAAGGTCGGTAGATGCGGATCCTTCGGGGAGGGAGAGTTTCCAAGATTTTCAAGATGGAGGGACAACTTGTGCGGTTGGAGGTGTTTCCTAGCCTTGGGATAGATGGGTAGTGTGTGCGCACTACATCACCTAACCCTCGTGGTTAGATGCCCAATCACTGTGGGATGGATGCCTAGTGTGCCAACCATAAGGTTTAGTTCTACATGAGTAGTCGTTGATCCAAACTCCATGTTAGTGAGCTGGATGACCTTATGTACATGAGTGGTCGTGGTGTTAGTGACTGGATGATCCTATGTGAGAACTAGATGCCAGATTATGTGTGAGCCGACAAGTTGCAGTTGCCCAAACTCCGTTTGGATTGAGTAGTAGCGCAGTTCCATGTAAACTACCTCAAGTGCATATTCCAAATTCTGTGTGAGCTGGATGGTTGCCTAGTTCTATGTGAGCTAGATGAAAGCCTATAGACGGGCATATGTGAACGCTCGTCAACTGGAAGGAAGAGTCTAGTCCGAGGTTGTCGAAGTTAACCTAAGCCGTTTGAAGTAACTCATCTTGACGAGTTTTACGACTTCGTTAGCCGATAAAGGGATCTAACCTAAACTACAAAAATAAAATAAATAACTATTCATTAACAAAGATCTACTATATACGTTCACCATTCACACTTTTTTATACAAAATATACAAATAAACAGGTGCAAGATTTACGAGAAACCTTGTAAACTAAGGTTGTACATGAGAACCAAATCTCATGCAAAATTAAAATAGATCTATAACATACTACTGATCTAATTTTAACCTTGAAACTAAAAGAGAAAATAAATGAATGTAAATGATAATGTTTAACTTAAATAAACAAAGTATTTAAGCTTAAATATTAATTTACACTCACAAAAAAAAATAAAAAAATTAAAACAACAAAAAAGAAATCACTAACCTATAGCTGACCAATATTTAAAGAGAACTTTTGATTGTGCCTTCCTATATAAAGTTGCTCCAACAACCTGTCTGTTAAGAGAAATCTATGGAAGAAGGTTGTGAAATACCAAGATTATGAAAGTACCCGAAGAAAATCACTTCAACTAACAATTAAAATCTCATTTATGATGCAGAAAGAACAATTTTTAAATCTGATCCTTTGTGAAGATATGAAATACCATTGACAATAAGATACAATTTTCAATTGAACAATTAAGTCATTGCAAATTCAAAGTACATGAATAAACTCGATATAATTTAAGACTTGCATCAAAATGATACAATCACAAGGATCTTAACAATTTAGGACAATGGACTATTAGAAGTTGAACATAATTAATAAATAGATGATAACAATTAACAATGCATTGACAAAATAGACGAAAGTTGAGTTTTAATCAATCCACAATTAATCACTAGAAGAATATAAACCATAATGACATATATTATAATGAAAACAAAAACATTAGACTCATAGGGCAAAAGCCTTAAGTAATGTATAATTCCATATCCTTCAAAATAATCACTGGTCCATTGTCCCAAAATTTTCACCATGTCTTGATTTAAAAAAAAAAGAGTATTTAAACAAAATAGTGATCAACTCTCATATCCACAAGATAGAGGTAAATATTTTAAAAATAAAGAGTTTGGGATATCACATCCTAATCTGAGTTTATAATAACAATGTTTGTAAGAACTTATACAAACTTTGTTATGGCAACCAAAAATATATCAACCACTGTTTTAAAATAGATTCTATTACTAATAAAAAATAACAAAACACCCCATGATCTCCACTAGCCAGGCAACGCATATGGCATCATACATTTTATTTAGAGACCTGAAAGAAAAAAAAATTAACTAGAAATCATATCAACTAAATTAAGACTGACTACAAAATCTATGATTTTGTAGCTAGTCTAACAACAATCATAATAACAAAACTAGTGCTAAACAAAACAAATTCAACATAAATAAGACATAAATCTAGTTACCCAAATTAAGCATTAAAAAATGAAGATGTGTGCATTTCTGACCCAATAGTAATATTGACATTCGTTGATTTTTTAATGATAATATCTCCAGAGTTTCTGGGCTTTTTACTTGCCAAAGACATGCTTTGATGTGTTTCAATCTTCAATTTTCAGTTATCCCTTTCAATTTCCCTATTTTGTCTCATTGCCTGGTTGATGTGAATTTGTAAATATGGGACCTTCGCATAATACCTTTGAGCCCATGCTAGGCAATCACGACAACACTCAGGTTCCAGATTTGGGATCGACTATTGTTGGTCTGAATCCGAGGGTTTTTCTTTCACAAGTTTCGCTTTTAAATCAGCCTAAATCCCTGAGAAACCTTCACAATTTTGAAGGAAAGGAGGTAGAGTTGAAACAAAATCGTATTGAATATCATTTTCTTATTCACAATCTTTACTTGTGTTTTCGAAAGAATCTCGATCTTCTATTGTTATCATTTGAATTGGGATCTCCTTTTGTCTATATTTATTTCTAATCATTCTGGATAAAATGTGACCGACCCTTTTATTCTTAAAATCGATTTCACAGACATCATGTAATTGTCTGGCTCGTTTACCCTGTTCCTTGGGTTTCTCATCAATATTTGGACACATGGGTTGTGTTTGCTGATGAACATAACCCAATGGATGGTTCTTCAACCGACTAAGGACTGTTTCTAAAGACCTTTTGGGAACAAACCCTTTTCTTTTTCGTGTCATTCATGCTACAAGTATTACATCTCTTTGACCATCGAGTGACATAATGGGATCATCATGAAGTTGGAGCTCAATATGAACCTCCCGAGGATAAAATGATTCTTCAACGACTTGAGTTAAATCGATGATAGGGTTATTATGCCGGCATAAGAATTGATTTCTTACCAGAAATCTTTCCCTGTTGTCCCATGTGCTAGTAAGATGAAATTCAACTAAGGTACGAATGAGACCATGATGAAATAGACTGGTTTCAGGGTTTTGAATTGGCCCCTAGTAAAATTTAGACATTTTTTGCAAACTCCTATGTAAATAGAAGGGTAGATTTAAATGAAACCTCTGAAAAGTCATGAACAATTGTATGTGAAAATAGAAAACAAGGTTGTAGCGTCCCTCACAAGTAACAAACTGTTTAATTATCAATAGGCGATTGTGCCATATGTTATGAAAGAATTCTAATGGCATACCCTTAATATGGTATCGTGAACGTTTTGATGCCAATAGACTCTGCCACAGGATATTTTTCACCTTCATGTTTTTGAACCACTTATCCCCTAACTGAGGAAGATTCATGGTCTGAGCAATAAATTCCTCATCAACCTGCAACTGAACATCCCCAACCTTAAGCTTGGTACCATAGAAATTTTTGGCAAATGCTCTGGTCACTTCGATGTTAAATCCCTTAAACGATTGTATAGACCCTAACCAACGAACCTTGGAGAGCCTATCTGTCGCGTCACCATAAGTTAGCAACGTTTGTAACCCGTTTGGCTCTATTCTCACTACATGGGCCATAATATTTTGGGAAGGGTTAGCAACTAAGGCAGACCGAAAAACAAACATGCATATTTTTTGAAGGTAAGAACGTTGTAGACATAGCAAGCTAAACCCATAAGTAACGAAGGAAGTCAGAATGACATACTTGATGAAAACCGAAAACCAAAGGAGTTGAGGGCGCCCTAAAACCATCCAACACTTGAAATCTTGATTACCTCCTATAAAACATAGGATAGAAGGTCTCGAAACAGAGAGACTCATGTAATCCTCAGGGCCTGCCACGAACCCTTGACCTGAATTGGAGGAAATTAACATGGTAAAAGTAATGATTTCACAAACAATCAAAAGGTCTAGCTGAGGTATATGAATATCATTGAAGAGCATGGCGAGATATGAGATTGGAAAGATCAAAAGATATGTCGAGATTTTTAGAGAGGGATAGGTTTTATAAAACGATGTTTCATTAGTTTATCTTAGTTTTCAACAAAGTTTAGTCTAAGCCCAACCCTCATTATATGTTAAGAAGTTTATTTAAATCAATCTCACACATTTAATTTTAAATTGAAGTTTAGATCTAGGGAATAGGTTCTTGAGCCTTCAAACAAAACATAATCCCGAGGCCTTCTTTTTGTACATTAGATTAGGTAGGACAAAACAATAATATTTGATCCAAGAAAGGGGATACTATCAACAGAGTTTGACCAACGATTTGCATGAAAAGAGACTTTAATTTCATGCTTTGCAATCATGAAATTAAAGAGGGAATACAATCATTATGTCACACAAAAACATATTGTCATTCAAGTGATAGGGAAGAGTTTAAGAAAAATTGACTAGCATTAAAACAACATACTTTTACAAAATATCTACCAGTCTGGCGAATACACATACTGGGCAGTGAGTAAAAGACGATTATGTATTTTAAATGACAATGCAGAACATGGTGCTAGTTGGGAAGCCAACAAACAACGATTCAATGGGTGAAGCAATTATCTCTAATATGATAAGTCTTCATCTCAGGAAGAAGAAGAATAAGACTTGGAGAAATATTTAAGCTTCTTTGAATAAGTTCATTTTCAGACCCGTACAATATTAGGATAAACTCAGTGGTTATAAAATATTACCATAATTCATAAACCGGAAAAAAAAAGTTTTGTAGGGGATTGTAACATGAAAGAACGTTTTAATCAAAGAGTCACAATGTTTTTGAAAATTACTTCAATACCGTTGGCAGAGCCACTGTTGTCAGCAAGTGTCCATAGCCTCGATAGGGATGCCATTTAAGCCACTCAAATGTTTTAATCCCATCCAATAGTTGTGTTCACAAGATGTATGCTTCCATGGAAAGTTGATTTATAAGCATGTACCTACTACCTCTCAACCCGACATTGCTTCGCTGTGAGCAGGCCTGTTAAGTACCACATCGAAGTTGTCTTAGTGTTATGTGTGCATTTACCCGCTGCCAACAAGCCTGTTCAATACCTCGGTGGGTTTATACACATTTTCCACACATAAGTTATTTTCAACCCTCTTATGCCACCCTTAAATAATACAATTAGAGATTTGCTAATAACAAAGAGAGCGGGATGATACTTGAGGTTAATTGAAAGACATGTGTATTGTTGATCATGATGTTTATTTTCTTTCAGAACTGGAAGGTTTTATCATGGTTTAGAGATGTTAGATTTCGGTTAAGAAATCATCTAGAGGATGGGGAAAGACTTAAAAGTGATTACTTAAGAATATGGACGGCATAAAAAGTCTAAAGATCATCGTAATCCTCAAAGGTTAAACATGTCTCCAGGTGTAATTCTCTGACAAAGATGATTTGAGGATAGAATGAAAGTAAGAATCAACTTGTGAATCAACTATCTGAGTTGTATCTTAATATCAGGACCTCTTTGATCTATTTCAGATTACTTAAAAAACACAAATCTTGAAAAGAATGCTTTCTTCCGACGATTACTCTTGGATCAACAATATGATGGTTTATAAAGATAGACAATTTTTTTTTCAATCAAAGCAATCAAAGAAAACAAAAACACACAACACACCATACATTTACAAAATATCTGATCTCAATTTGGTCAAGAAAAGTATTTTTTGAGGACCTAGCCATTCACCGAAAAAGCGTCTAGTTGTCCTTCTAAGGTTTTTAGACGAAAAGTGCTAGGGCCGCGTTTTTCAGCGATTGTAAAAGGTCCTGACCATAAATTCTGAAAATTTGAATGTTCCCGTTTTCCTCATGTGCTTTATCCCACCTAAGAACTAGATCTCCTACATCGAAATTTCTATCAAAGGAATAGCTTTCGTTGAACCATCATTTAACCGTTTGCTAGTGTTGATCCATTTTATGTTTAGCTTGTGTCCTAGTTTCTTATAATTTGAGCAAAGCATTTATTTGACTTTCTAAGGCCGGACACTCTTCTTCTTGGACCTTTTTAGCTAGCTATAATGATGGTATAAATACATTGGGAGGCAGAATAACTTCTCTTCCGTATATGATAAAAAATGGGGAATTTCCAATGGCTGTTTTGGGTGTAACCCTATCAACCCACAATGCGTAGAACAAAGTGGTATGCCAATTTTTATGATTTTTTGATACTGTTCTTTTAAGGATTTTAATTAAGTTCTTATTGGTCGATTCAACCAGTCCATTACCTTGAGGGTAATAGCTAGCAGAATACTTCAATTTAATTCCTTTTTCCATAGAAAAAACATCCAAATCCATCGAGGAAAAATAAGATGCATTGTCAAACGCCAAAGATTATGGGATTCCAAAGTGTGAAATGATATGAGTTTCGAGGAACAAAATCACCTGATTAGTGTTGAATACTCTTAGAGGTATGGATTCAGACCACCTAGTGAAGTAATCCGTTGTTGTAAGGATATATTTATGTTGGAGGGAAGATACAGGATTGATTGGCCTGATAATGTCAAGGCCCCATTGCTGAAATGGTTGATCGACAATCACTGGCTACAAAGGGAAAGCATGTTTCTTAACTTTTCCAACAGGCTTTTGGCATGTAGCACATTTGCGAGCCATATCATGAGAATTTATAAACAATGTAGACCAATAATAAGCATCTCTGAGGACTTTATGAGCAGTTGTTTCACCATCGAAATGACCTCCTGCATTGCCAAAATGTAACTCATTTAGAAATTTTTCATATTCATCGTTTTCTAAGAAACATAATAATACTCCATCAATTTTTTTTTCTAAAAAGGACATCATTAATCATTTTAAAGGGAGAAGATATAACTCTTAATACCCTTCCCTTTTTCATGCCAAGACGTTCTGGAGTGGTCCCATGTATTAAATAAAACTTAATGTTAGAATACCAAGAATCTGGTGTGGTTTGTGCACAAAAGATTTGGTTTTCATGGGACAATTTTTCATTTAATAAAACAGAGTCATCATTAGGTGGATTGACTGAATCAACCACTAATTTGAAAAGACATTGACCTCTAACAATCTGTGATGGTTTAATCTCGAGATCGTATTATTGAAGAGAGGTCATCCAGTGAGCCCTCTTCTCCCCAAACTCTTTCTGGACCAGTAGATTTCTTACGACAGGATATGGAATGATGACTTTAGTTCTAGATTTTAGTAGATAGGGTCTAAAGTGTTTTACTGCTTTAAACACAACAAACGTTTGTTGATCCACTGTTGGATATTTTAATTATTCTCCTTTAAAGACAAAACTCATGAACGAAATGGGAATTTCATTGTTATCATCATTTTTTTGGGTAAGTACTGTAGCGTATGATCTATCTTATGCGAAAGTGTAGAGGGTAAAGTCTTTGGAAAAATCGATACTCATTAAGGATGGAGCTTCTGTTATAGCTTGTCTGATGGCGTTAAAGGCCTGGTTTTCCCGTGATCCCCATTTAAAAATAACGTCTTTTTTAATCATATTTTGTAGGGGTCTAACCATTTCGAAAAAACTAGGGACAAAACGTCTAACAAAGTTTATTTTATCAAGAAAAGACTGCATAGATTTTTTGGATGATGGAGGAGGAAGATTGGCTATGGATTATGTTCATTCAGGGTCTATCATCATTCCATTTTTAGACACTATAAAACCAAGTAACTTTCCCCGATCAACAAAAAAATTGATTTCTTGGGATTTAAGGAAATGCCATACTTACTACAACGTTCCAATACACTCCTTAGATGAGATAAGTGATCTTTTTTGTTCTTTGAAAAGACGGTTGCATCATCCAAATAAACAACCACTCACTTATTTATAAGCCCATGAAAAGAAATATCCATGGCCCTTTGGAAAGTGGCTCCAACGTTAATTAATCCGAAAGGCATTTTATGATAAGCATAAGTGCCCCAAGGGGTCAAGAATGTAGTTTTAAGCTCATCTGATGGAGACATCAAGACCTGGTTGTATCCTGAAAAGCCATCCAATAAGGATAGTCTCTTGGCACCAGATACATGTTGTAGGATCTGTTCCATGGGCGAAATGTGATAATTATATTTGTCAGAGGTTCAGTTTAAGTTGTGGAAATCGACACAAAGTCGTATTTCCCCATTCTTCTTCCTTACTGGGACTAGATTGGACACCCATTGGGTATGTCAGACAGGAAAAATGATCTTAGCTATTAACATCTTGTTCAATTCTTTTTTGATCGTGTGTTCTAATTTTGGGTGCATCTTCCTTAGTTTCTACTGGAACGGTTAGGCTTGAGGTTTCATGGGGATTACATGCTGTATTATGTTTGGATCGAATGTTTTTATATCCTCATAAGTCCAGGCGAACACATCTTTAAATTCTTTAAATATTTTAATAAATTTTGATTTTTCTTGTTGTGTGCACCCTGTGCCTAAATTGATGTTATGGGGATGATCATGTGTTCCTAAATTTATAGTTTCATATTGTAGTGAGGAACTATTAGTTTTACAGCTAAACACTCCCTTAAATGTGTTGTGTAGATCATAAAATTTTTCCAATCTAATGACATATTTAGGGATCGAATTTCCCATGTAAGATGAACACTCAACTGATCGTGGATCAAATATTACCGTAAAATTGCAGAGATTTTCGTCGTGAGTGTTTTCATCAATTACAACACATTGGGAAGTGTCTTCCATATGCAAGAAGTTTATGATCTATTGATCGTCGTCAAACACCTGCCAATTAGTGATATTATCCAGAATTGACGGTCTGAATATCAATTCAACAGAAAATGAATTACGAGAGAAACCTTCAACAATAAATAATATTGATGCTACATTTGCCAATAAATCTACTTCAAAATTTCTAGATCTAGGAATAGAACTTATATTAAAAGCAATAAATTTACTAATCAAGTTCCATACCTCAAGTCTGGTAGTTTTTAAAATGAGTAGATACACAATGAATGGTATTTTTTACCTGCTTGACCACAATTTTAGAATCACCGAATACAACTAAACATTGGACGTCAAGGTCAATGGATTTATTGAGTTCCTACAAGAGAGCTTCATATTTTTCTATATTATTTGTGCAATCGAATTCTAATCTACAAGCAATGAATGTGTTTTTACCTTTAGGGTCGATCAATAGACAATCGACACCAACTCCTTCACGTGATTTAGACCCATCAAAGTACAAAGACCAAATTTCATCATTCCCATGGATATCTACAATATTTGCATCATGATTAGATGTCATTACTTGAGTGCACATTGATATTTCAGATTATTGATTAAGGTTTGCAACAAAATATATTTCAGCTACAAAATTCCCCAAAAAAGTGTTTATACCTTGATTTTCTAATGCATTCTCACTTGGAATAAAAGGTTTGTTTGGATCATTCAAATTTGTAACTATATATTTTAAATAACATTTCCTGTTGATCCTAAGTTTATTTGGCGGGCCATCGAGTGGTAACCATATGTGAGACCAATCTATAGAAAAATAACCATTAAGTTGATGAGACCAATCCCTACTTAGAAACATGCCATTCACCTCTGGAATATCCTCTATCACTATGTCGATGACATGATATACTTTCAGATTGAATGACAACCTAATCAAAACATCTTTAAGCTCCCCAACCACCATAACATTAGTTCTATCAAGATGAATGATTTTGATATTTGACGGTTTGAATTCAGCATTGATTTTTTGACAAACTGACAGAGGCATCACATTTGACGAATCCCCAGAGTCCACCATACAATTATGTACATTTTTGTTAAAGATTTCGAATGTTAACAAAAAAGGCGGCACATTAGACCTCTTACGTGGTGTGGAAGAAGGATTCAAAGGTTGTTGATTTTTATTTGTTTCTCCTGAGGATATTTTATCAAGGTTTGCTATACTTTTGTCTGGATCATCTTTCTTCTTATTGTTGTTTTCAATTACAATTTTGTCTGAAGCATCCTTGTTCTTATTGTTGTTTTCAACTACACTTTTGTCTAGAGCATCCTTTTTCTTATTGTTGTTTGCAACTATACTCTATAACATTTTCTATTGGATGTAAGGGAACTTGAGTAGCTCATAGATCGAGATATTTTCTTTTAACCTCTTAAAATCCTCAATAGGATCGCAGTCTAGATCAAAGAGAGAAAAACTCTTCGATGTTTCAGCCTGTTTCTTTTGTTTTGATGTTGCATTTTTTTTTGCATCAGATGCAGATTTATTTTTATCTTTTGGGTGATCTTTACTATGAGTATTATAAGGATGTTGATTATTATGCGCAGTTTCAAAGTTGGCTTGAAAGATGCTATCCAAAAAATGTCCTAAAGTTGGAGGGGACAAATCTTCTTTATTGGGTGCTACATCCTCCTCATTTTCTATCTCATTTTTTTGTTCGACTGTAACATCAGAAGTATTATCAGCTCCAACTAATAAGGCTTGTATAGCATGGTCTAATCCTTCTAAACTCATACCTTCAGCCAGAAGGGTTAGCTTATTGGGAGAATTATGAGGGGGTCTTCTAAAATGTGTTTGATAAATTTCTTTGCTAGAAGATCCTTCTTCCACGGCTCTTTTTAGATCTACAACCTGGTTGGATAACTTTTGAAAGGGTTTTTGCATGCTTTCCATATCTACGGGTTCCTATCTTTCTTATTGGAAGGTGGTTTAGTGAGAATATGTATCTTCTTCTTGGAGGAAGAAGTTGACTCAGCTTCAAGATTTGTATTATCTTTCAAGCTAAGCATATCCTTTTCAATGAGAACAATTTCTTCAAAAGCCTCTAACAGAGTATTCTTTTTGGACCTTTTAACCCACATTGATGTAGTATGATGTAAAGCTTTAGCATAATAAGAAAAAATTAAATTTTCTGCAGGCACATACTCTGCAGGGATCTTATTTTTTAGCATAAGAAGTCTCTGGTTAAAATATTTAACTTTTTCTTTATGATTCATATTCATATTAGATAGCTCCATAACTAAGACTTCAGGGGATTTTTCATCTTCAAATTTTTCCAAAATAAAAGGTTTCAAATCTATCCCATGAAATTATAGTTTGAGGTTGTTGCGTGAAGTACCATGTGGAGACATTTCCCTCAAAGGTATAAGGAAAAATCATGCACACGCCATCTTCATGTTCTACATTTCTAAGCCTAACAACCAACATCTTTTTTTTTTATATGATCTTTAGCTGACTGTTTGGAATCAAGGTAAAACTTAGGTAACCATTTTTTAGGATGCTTAGGTAAATGATGTTGTGGTCCTGGTATGGAAACAACATCTTGGTCAAGTAAAGGCCTAGCAGAATCATTTTGATTAGCCATCCAGGATGAAGTTTGTGAGATATTTGAAGTTTGAGATTGTTCAAAAGATGGACTTTCTTCATTAGAGGATTCTCCTCTTGATGGAGGTGGAGGAGGGTCAGGTGTTGAAGGAGGTAGAACGGATCCCCCAATGCCTATAATAAGCGTTTTGGCATGGGGTGATTGTGGTACCCCTATCTCCAGCCGATCTTGATACAAGGGATTAACAATTCTAGTTGCAATATCAGTTTCATATTGGTTAATTAAGATGTCATGCAACCTGTAATTTGGTGTACCAGTGACAGGAGGATCTTCCCGCTGATCAGAAAAATTAAGAGATTAATACAATTGGTCGCCCATCTCCCTGAGTCTTGCCAAAGTATCGTAAGTTCTTATTACTGATTGGTGGGATTTATAGAGAATCTCATGTAAGTCAGGTCTCTGAGGAAGAGGTTCGTAGGTTCGAGAGGAATGGATGGAGAAGGTTTTTCGAGTGGAATAACATAATCAATTTCAGATGTAGTGGTTGTGTTAGATACAATAGTGGAGTCTGAGCGACTACAAGTTTTAACTAGAGAGTGATTGTTAAGAGTTATTTTTCGGCCTCCACGTGCCATTAATATCTTCCAGGCCTTCCTTCTAGCGCCATTTGTTGACAGGCATATGTGAATGCTCGTCAACTAGAAGGAAGAGTCTGGTCTGAGGTTGTCGAAGTTAACCTAATCTGTTTGAAGTAACTCACCCTAACAGGTTTTACGGCTCCGTTAGCCAATAAAGGGATCTAACCTAAACTACGAAAATAATATAACTGACTATTCATTAACGAAGATCTACTATATACGTTCACTATTCACACTTTTATATACAAAATATACAAATAAACATGTGCAAGATTTACGAGAAACCATGTAAACTAAGGTTGTACAAGAGAACCAAATCTCAGGAAAAATTAAAATAGATCTAGAACATACTACTAATCTAATTTTAACCTTGAAACTAAAAGAGAAAATAAATGAATTTAAATAATAATGTTTAACTTAAATAAACAAAGTATTTAATCTTAAATGTTTATTTACATTCACAAAAAAAAAAAAAATCAAAACAACAAAAAAGAAATCACTAACATACAGCTGGCCAATATTTAAAGAGAACTTTTGATTGTGCCTTCCTGTATAAATTTGCTCCAACAACTTGTCTGTTAAGAGAGATCTATGGCATAATGTTGTGAAATACCAAGATTATTAAAGTGCCCGAAGAAAGCCATTTCAATTGACAATTAAAATCTCATTTATGATGTACAAAGATACATTGTTTAAATCTGATCCTTTGTGAAGATATGATAGACCATTGACAATAAGAAAATAATTTCAATTGAACAATTAATTCATTGCAAATTCAAAGTACATGAATACACTTGATATAATTAAAGACTTGCATCAAAATGATACAATCACAAGGATCTTAACAATTTGGGACAATGAACTATTAGAAGTTGAACAAAATTAATAAATAGATGATATCAATTAACAAAATAGACGAAAGTTGAGTTTTAGTCAATCCACAATTAATCACTAGAAGAATATCAACCATAATGTCATATATTATAATGAAAACAAAAACATTAGACTCACAAGGAAAAATCCTTAAGTAATGTATAATTCCATATCCTTCAAAATAATCACTGGTCCATTGTCCCAGAATTTTCACCATGTCTTGATTTGAAAAAAAATGAGTATTTAAACAAAATGGTGATCAACTCTCATATCCACAAGATAGAGGTAAATATTTTAAAAATAAAGAGTTTGGGATATCAAATCCTAATCTAAGTTTATAATAACAATGTTTGTAACAACTTATACAAAATTTGTTATGGCAACCAAAAATATATTAGCCACTATTTTAAAATAGATTCTATTACTAATAAAAAAAACAAAACACCCCACGATCTCCACTAGCGAGGCAACGTATATGGCATCATACATTTTACTTAGAGACGTGAAAAAAAAAATTAATTTGAAATCATATCAACTAAATTAAGACTGGCTACATAATCTATGATTTTGTGGCTAGTCTAACAACAATCATAATAAGAAAACTAGTGCTAAACAAAGCAAATTCAATAGAAATAAGCCATAAATCTAGTTAACCAAATTAAGAATTTGAAAATGAAGATGTGTGCATTTATGACCCCATAGTAATATTGACATTCGTTGATTTTTTAATGATAATATATCTAAAGTTTCTGGGCTTTTTACTTGCCCGAGACATGCTTTGTTGTGTTTCAATCTTCAATTTTCGGTTATCCCTTTCAAGTTCCCTATTTTGTCTCATTACTTGGTTGAGGCGCATTTGTAAGTATGGGACATCCACATAATACCTTTGAGCCCATGCTAGGCAATCACGGTAGCACTCAGGTTCCATATTTGGGATCGACTGTTTTTAGTTTGCATACGAGGGTTTTCTTGCACACGTTTCGCTTTTAAATCAACCTGAAAGCCTGCGAACCCTTCACAATTTTGAAGGAAAGGAGGTAGATTTGAAACAATATCATATTGAATATGAGTGTCTTCTTCACAATCTTCACTTGTGTTTTCGGAAGAATCTCGATCTTCTATTGTTATCGTTTGAATTGGGCTCTCCTTTTGTCTATATTTATTTCTAATCATTTTGGAAAAAATGCGACCGACCCTTTTATTCTTAAAATTGATTTCACAGACATCCTGTAATTTTCTAGTTCGTTTACCCTGCTCCTTGGGTTTCTCATCAATATTTGGACACATGGGTCATGTATGCTAATCAACATAACCCAACGACTGGTTCTTCAACTGACTGAGGAATGTTTCTAAAGACCTTTTGGGAACAAACCCTTTTCTTTTCCATGTCATTCGTGTTATAGGTATTAAGTATGTTTGACCATCGAGTGACATAATGGGATCATCATGAAGTTGGATCTCAATATGAACCTCTCAAGGCAAAGTCTGAGGAGAAAATGATTCTTTAGCGGCCTCAGTTAAATCGATGATAGGGTCATTATGCTAGGGTAAGAATTGGTTTCTTATTAGAAATCTTTCCCAGTTGTCCTATGTGCTAGTAAGATGAAATTCAACTAAGGTGTGAATGAGACCATGATGAAATAGACTGGTTTTAGGGTTTTGACTCGGCCGTTGGTTAAATTTAGACATTTTTTGCAGACTCCTTTGTAAATAGAAGGGTAGGTTTAAATGAAACCCCAGAAAATTCATGAGCAATCGTATGTGGAAATAGAAAACAAGGTCGTAGCATCCCTCAAAAGTAACAAATTGTTTAATTATCAACATGAGACTGTGCCATCTGTTATGAAAGAGTTATAATGGCATACCCTTAATGTGGTATCATGAACTCTTTAATGCGAATAGAGACTGCCACAAGATATTTTTCACCTTCATGTTTTTGAACCACTTATCCCTTAATCGAGGAAGACTTGTGGCCCGAGCAATAAATTGCCCATCAACTTGCAGTTGATAATCCCCAACCTTAACCTTGGTACCATCGAAAATTTTGGCAAATTCTTTGGCCACTTCGATGTTAAATCCATTAAACAATTGTACAAACCCTAACCAACCAACCTTGGAGAGCCTATCAGTCACGTCATCATAGATTAACAACATTTGCAACCTATTTTGCTCTATTCTCACTACAGGGGCCATAGTCTTTTGAGAAGGTTTAGCAACTAAGGCAGACTAGAAAACATACAGGTAGATTTTGTGAAGGTAAGAATGTTGTAGACGCAACAAGCTAAAGCCATAAGTAACGAAAGAAGTCAGACTGACTTACCTGAAGACAAACGAAAACCAGAGCTGAGGACGTCCTAAAACCATCCATCACTTGAAATCTTGATTACCTACCGTAAAACAAAGGACAAAAGGGTTCGAAACAGAGAGACTCATGTAATCCTCAGGGCCTTCCATGAACCCTTGACCCAAGTTCGAGGAAATTAGCATGGTAAAAGTAATGATTTCATAGACAATCAAAAGGTGAGGCTGAGGTATAGAAATATCATTAAAGATCATTGTGTAATATGAGATTGGAAATATCAAAAGATATGTCAAAATTTTTAGAGAGGGATAGGTTTTATAAAACGATGTTTCATTAGTTTATCTTAGTTTTCAACAAAGTTTAGTCTAATCCAAACCCTCATTATATGTTAAGAAGTTTATTTAAATCAATCTCACACATTTAATTTTAAATTGAAGTTTAGATCTAGGGTAATGAATTATACTTAGGTTCTTGAGCCTTCAAACAACACACAATCCTAAGACCTTTTTCGTGTACATTAGATTAGGTAGAACAAAATGAAAATCTTTGATCCAGGCAAGGGGAACTGTCAAAAGAGTTTGACCAACGATTTGCACGAAAAGAGCCTTTAATTTCAGGGTTTGCAGTCATGAAATTAAAGAGGGAATACAATCATTATGTCACACAAAAACATACTCTCATTAAAGTGATAGGGAAGAGTTTAAGAAAAACTGACTAGCATTAAAACAACACACTTTTACAAAAGATCTATCAGTCTGACGAATACACATATTGGGAAGTGAGTAAAAGATGATTATGCATTTCAAATTACAATGCAGAACAGGGTGCTAGTTGGGCAACCAACAAAGCCTTGTAATGACGTAAGGTGCGAGAGGATGATGAAGCTGTGCCCATTAGAGAGATGCTACATGTGTTGATGAGGCCCCAGATGCATGACTATGACATGACCATCAGATAATATGTGTGTGTGACTATGACAGAGCTCGTGTGGGTATGACAATGATATTTGTGACATGATTTGTTTGATCATGAGATAACCTGTGTGGCTATAGTGATGCTACATGTAGACTGGTCTGCAAGACCATGTGAGTCTTTCCCATGCCATGTGAGATGGATGGATGTGTAACCTTTGTACTTAGAATATAATATTCCAGAAGTAAGAGAACCCTTAAACAGATGTGTGAAAACCCTAGAAGAGAAGTTAGCCCAAGGAGAATATTATTAAAGTATTCAAAGGCTCCAGAAAGAGAATTTGGCCGCAGTCACTTCGACAGGATAATATAAATAAGGAGGCACATAACTCATTTGGACACACTCTCACACACTCAGAAACAATGCAAAAGTCTAAGGAGATGCAACAACAACAACTAGGGCGCAAGTCTAAGGAACAACAGTTGTAGCTAGGGCATAAAGTCTTTCTGGTATCGTCTTCTTGTGTGCTTCTCTTGGTAAAGGTACGCTTTATTGGTACTGTGTTGCTACTGCAACAATTGTGTTGTTGGTTAGGGTTTATTTGTTGGTTATAGTGTGGACTTGCCAGAATCATTCTATCTATAGGTTATTGTGCTTAGGGGTGTCATAATGAATGTCTATGGTTGGGTGGCAATGATATGACATTGTCTATGATTAAACGAGCATATCAAATTTTTAATAGTGACCTACACAAAAGTGTCAACAACCCTAAAATAAACATCAACATCTCTCAAACCACTGTTAATATCATAATAGCTAAATAAAATAAAATATAAAGAATTTTGAAATCTTCCACAACGTTAAAAAACTATTTATCAAATTATAAAAATAAATGAATTTGTAAAACTTATTCTTATTGTATACATAAGATTAAAAAAAACTTTAAAATCCATCCACTATTATATAAGTCGGAAATGTTTGATCTACTTCTTTTAGTAAATAAATATATGCTATATTTTCGTTGTAAAAACATATTTATTAGTAGTTATGAGTTAAAAATAAACATAATTCATTTAAAAATGTAATATATATTATATTATAAAGACCTATCGACCATATATCACATACAAAGCATTTAGATTTATAAGTATTTAAATATTAATGACAAATTAATATGAAATCATTGGCTTATTCTTCATCGTCATTCCTATCTTCTCATATGAATGGGTTAAAACTTGTGAATGACTTAAAACCATGAAATTTGCGACATCTCTCGGGAAAATGCAAAGTGATAAAAATGGGTTTTTAATCATTTTAAAATAATTATATTTTTTATTATAATTTTTAAAAATATATAATAAATAGTTTAAAGGTAAAAATATTTATTTATTAATAAGTAATCTCTTTCTCTTTGAAGATGTCTTTATTCCTGGCATTCCAAATACCCGATCATTGGGGGTAGGCGTATGAGATTGTTTAGATTCAGATTCTCCCATCGGGAGTGCAGTGCTTCTTGGATTGTATCTCTTTTTTTTAGTCAGATTTGAAATTTAGAGAGCTTTTTATAATGGTCCATACTTCAAGAGTGTATATGCATAATAAAAAAAAGTGATTATTTGTTTCTTGTTGTTGTTTGTAGAGTGGATATTGTTGATATTATGGTAGCTGCGGGAGGTATTAACTTCCACGTGTAACTTTTGATAAGACTAGAATATTTTGGGAAGCAAAAGGAACCCTAAAACGTTGGATAATAACCCTAGAATACAAGTCGGCTCAAGAGAATATTTAATATGGACTTGTTAGCCTCCATAAAGAGAAGTCGGCCTAGTCAAGTGAGATAGAGAAGTATAAATAGAGAGCGCTAGAGCTCATTTGTCACTCTCACTCTCACCACTGCATAAGGACTAATGGTGCGCAAGTTTGGAGAGGGTGTGCAGCGGTTGTTGTTGCAATTGACATCTTGGTTATGGTTTGGACTTTCTCTTGGTTATGGTTTGGACTTTTTGCTTGGTTTCTAGTTATTCTTGCTTGGTGCGCTACCCTTGGAGAAAGGTGCACTAGCCTTGGTTGGCTATTGGTTTGCTATCGGAATTATTCTGTCTGTCAAGGTTAAGGTGCTTGAGGGTGACATTTCTGCCTATGGTTGGGTGACAATATTGTTATATTGTCTATGGAAAAACGAGCACATCCCTTTATTTCTAACAAGTTATGGGCCCACACTATTTTCAAATAGTCTAACCACTGGAAGATAGATTGGGAAGTTATTTGTTAAGATCGTTGTGGCACCAGTTACAGATGTAGCTAGGTTCTCTGATTATGCAGCTACAACAAACCCTAACCCTTGTGTTTGGGCACTTATGATGGAATTTTGACCTAATTTCTTGACATCCTCATGTGCCCTAGCCTAACACACCTCTTGGTACTCTCAACTAGCAAAACCGTCAGGTTTGAATTTTTGGTCAAAGTCAAAGTTTGATTGGTCAAAGTCCAAGTAAAAGGTTGACTTTTGGTCAAATTGATTTTTGTAGTCAAAGTTGAAATTTTAGAGTTTCTAGCTTGTTCTAATCATTGAATCTTGTGATTAAGCTTCTAATCTCTTCTTGTCAAGATGGGATCTAGTTTCATATTGAAAGACAAGTTGGACGATGCTATAAGACTTCAAAGATATGCACTTGTATATGCTATCCAAGTTATATCATCTAGAAAAACATGAGTGTGTTTGTAGGAAAAGTATTAGAGACCTTGTCCAAGATGTAATCTCGGATTCAGTGCATTCAGAGGAACAAGCACACCCTCCACAACATTTGAGGCTTTAGGTCCTAGGTTTGATTAAATTGTTAAGCTTCAAATTTGTGTATATCAAGGGTGATAGTTGCTACATTACAAATTGTGAAAGCATTCTTTGAAAGACTCTATTATTGCCATGTGCAATAAATACTTGATTGCATATGAATACCATTGATATATATACTTATTGTACTTGTTTACAAGATGAACTAACATCTCCTCTAGATATATATTTCTTGTTTTCTCTTGTTGTTCTTATTTCGGGCAGGTATCCTTGTGAAACATGTTTGATGAACAATCCTTGCAGAAGTTGTCATAAAATAATTTTATAAGGATGACAAAACTTCCATATGGGAAGAAATCAAAACAGATAGAAACGAACTTAAAGAGACTTAAAGGAGTCAGATTTGAAGGAAGTCAGAAATCTAATGAAAACCAGAACATGCTTGTGACACTTTGTAGAAAGCAAAAAGAGATGCAATAGACGAAAGCATACAATCTGTCAGATGGAGGGAGCTGATCACAAAATTCCAAAAGAAGAGCATGCATATTGCTCATTCATGCATGAAGCTGGGATTAGGAGGGAGCTAATCTCCAATGATATGATCCATTGAAGAAACCATGAATACCATGAAGTATCTGTCCATATTCTTGATTGGAAGTAGCAGCTATGATAAGCAACATGTGTTCAGTTTGACTCTAGAAGAAGTCTTCTTCGAAAAGAAGCCTTGAATATCTTTGGTTGTCCATCTACATTTATGTTCCTA
Source organism: Picea engelmannii (assembly GCA_009831015.1). Classification (NCBI taxonomy): domain Eukaryota; kingdom Viridiplantae; phylum Streptophyta; class Pinopsida; order Pinales; family Pinaceae; genus Picea; species Picea engelmannii. The sequence goes on along the minus strand of ML803856.1, from coordinate 273,029 downwards.
TGGCGGAAGGTTGGAGACTTAAGGAAAGAAGGGCATGTAATCTGTAGAAGATTCCATGGACTCCAACATTGAAGATAAACACGAGGAAGAACATGAAGATTCCAAGAAAGAAAGAAAAGTCAAAACAACCAATTGAACCAGTTTGAACCCACTAGAAGCAGTCAAGCAGAAGGAATGGAAGGAAGTTGTGATGAAGAACAATGTATGTGAGAAATTGTGAAAAATACTTAAGCATTGTTAGATACAAGGCGAGACTCAAGGCTAAAGGGTTCTCCCAGTAGGAGGGAGAAGACTATGATGACAACTTGTTCTAGTAACCAGACATACCTCTACCTGATCCATTATATCTCTTGCGGTATCCATGGGTTGGAGTTTACATCAGATGAATGTAAAGACCGTTTTTCTCAACAGAGTAATTGAAGAAGAAGCCTATGTAGAGAAACCTCAAGGTTTTGAGGTATACCAAAAAGAGACCCTTGTATGCAGATGGAAGAAGACCTTGTATGGATTCAAGCAAAATTGCTGCAGAGCCTCTCATGTACAACAAAAGCGCAGTGAAAACTTCCTATGACAGAGGAAGTATATTGAAATGGTGCTTCAGAAGTCCGAGATTATGGATTGCAAATCCATGGAAAACTCCCATGATGACAGATCTGAAGAAGTTGAGAGACTCTGATCCAGTAGACCCATCTCTATGTCGACAATTGACTGGATTGTTAATGTATTTGGAGAATACTCAACCAGATATTTACCTTGTGGGATGTTTGAGTTATGATATACATCTGCATGGATTTATTGATTCAAATTGGGTAGGGAGTGCAGATGACAGAAGAAGTGTTACTTGGATATGTTTCAGTTTGAGCTTTGCCACGATGTTACGGACTAGCAGGAAACATAAGTCTATTGCACTTAGCACAACAAAAGAAGAATATTACAGTTTGTTATGCTTGTATGGAAGCAATGTGGCTCCGTAAGTTGGTTTTTGGACTATCTGATCAGGTGTTGAATTCGACCATGATATATTGTGATGATCAGAGCTATGTGAAGCTTTCAGAGAACCTGGTGTTCCATGACAGGTCGAATAACATAGAGATCAAGAATTATATTCTTCATGATAAAGTCCAAAGGGGAGAAGTGATTCTCCAGTATATCTCCACAGATGAGTAGGTAGAAGATATTTTGGTAAAGCCTTTGTCAGAGATGAAAAGATTGCGTACTTAAGGGATAAGTTGGGGCTCGTGAAGATGACTTCCTTATTGAAAAAAGGAAGAGATTACTCCTAGGTTGGGAGAGAGAACTGATATGTTATTGATTCATGGGCAGTCATTTTCCAGTCTGGAGAATGGTCCAGGTTGGGAAGTCACCTTCCAGTACGGAAAGTGGCCCAAGATTTCTGACGGAGAAGCATTTTCTAGTTCAGACAGTAATTTTCATAATGAAAATGGCCCGATAGATTGTTGATGTACCATAGACAGTGATTCCCCTTGTATCTAGTGTGGGGGAATCGTCTAGGAAAATCATTCTTCTTGGAAGTCACTTTGAGTAGTGGTCAAGTAGAATGGTCCGCCTCGCCAGGAAGTCATTCTTTCGAAGTTCAAAGTTGTGAGTAGTTTCGAAGAATGGAATGTTTTGGAGGTTGGTGCATGACAATCATTTCCATAGGAAATGGTCCGGACAATCATTCCCTAAGGAAGACTCATTCTCTCCAAGTTGCACTGTGATTAGTGCCAGAGGAATGGCCCAATTAGGTGAATGGTCCAGGTTCAACAATAAGGGATAGACATTCCCTAGGGTAGACTCATTCTCTCCAGGTTGCACTATGATTAGTGCTAGAGGAATGGCCCGGTTAGGTGAATGGTTCAGGATAAAAAATAAGGGACAAATATTCTTCTATGCTTGGGAAGAATAGTCCATATAGCCCATGGCTAATGTTTTACTTTTTGAGGGTAGATGCTCTTCTAGATCTCACAGATGTGAGTGGAAGAATGACCCAGATGACTCAGTTTGTATCATGATATTGTTATGTAGGTTGATATCAGATGATATGATTGTTGTGGAGACTATATGTCTTTGGAAGGTAGTTGTATGCCACTGTGGCATATGTATTCCATTGATTGTGACTATGTGTCACTGGTTAGTAGTCATTTGCTACTAGGTGTGGTTGTGTACCACTGGATAGTAGTTGTGTACTAATATGGATATACATAGTTGTGTTCTATTGAATGGCATTGTTCTTATTTCCATGGAAACTATCACTAGTGTTGGAGATGATTACCAGCTAGACAGATAGTCAGTATGCTGATGGACAAATATTCTCCCTGTGGAAAATAGTCCAGGACAATCATTCTTCTAGGATGTATGTCTAGATTAGAAGAATAGTCCTTGTAGCCCATAGCATGGCTTCCAGCATTTGTTGGAACATTTATTCTTTTAGGACATATGTTTGAATTAGAACAATGGTTCTTGTATCACTCTGTGAAGTGAGTGACTTATTCAACATCATGCCCGATTACCCAGATGGAGTATGGCTTTGAGAGATTATGTAGTTGATGCTGTCAAATGATATTGATAGTGATGATGGTACTCATGATTTAATCATGAGATAGCATGTATGGCTATGATGATGCTTCCAGTTGAATGGTATGTTTGTGCTCAAGACCATCGCCTTTAATACCTCCCTAGCTAGGAGGGAGTGTTGATATTATGGTAGTTGCGGGAGGTATTAACCTCCACGTGTAACCTTTGACAAGACTAGAATATTTCAGGAAGCAAGAGAAACCCTAAAACGTTGGATAATAACCCTAGAATACAAGTCGACTCAAGAGAATATTTAATATTGAGTTATTAGCCTCTAGAAAGAGAAGTCGGCCCAGTCAAGTGAGATAGAGTAGTATAAATAAAGGGCACTAGAGCTCATTTGTCACTCTCGCTCTCACAACTGCATAAGGACTAGTGGTGCACAAGTTTGGAGAGGGTGTGCAGCTGCAGCTGCTGCAACTAACATCTTGGTTATGGTTTGGACTTTCTCTTGGTTATGGTTTGGACTTTCTTCTTGGTTTTTGGTTATTCTTACTTGTTGTGCTACCCTTGGAGAACGGTGCGCTAGCCTTGGTTGGATATTGGTTTGCTACCATAATTATTATGTCTGTCAAGGTTAAGGTGCTCGGGGGTGACATTTCTTCCTATGGTTGGGTGACAATATTGCTATATTGTCTATGGAAAAACGAACACATCCCTTTATTTCTAATAGTCATCTATTGGGCCTTGTGAAGATTTTTTTCATTATTTCCCAGGTTGGGGCCTTACCCTTTAAAATTAGCCAGGTGAAGAGTTTTGTCTTTGCTAGACTATTGAGTTTCCAGATCAATTTTCCCCACCAAGGAGGGGGTGGAGTGTCCTTTTCATAAAGTAGTTCTTTGTATCTTGACTTTGGTGTGTATTTCCCTTTGGGGATGAAAGACCAGATCAATTTGTCTTCTTGATCTGAAATATGAACCAAGGATTCATTTAGTGTCTAGATATATCTATCCCAATCCTATGCATAATGTTCAAAAAACCATACATCTCTCCAAGAAAGCCACATTTTATGTCCTTGATCACCCCTGTGTATTTGATTTAGGTAGAAGAATCAAAGCTCATGAATGGTCTCAAGGGCTTGGTATGGAAGATGATGGTTGTTTGAGCAACCAATCCATAGATCCTTTTCGATCATAATTTTTTCTCCATTGCCCACTTTCCACATAAGCCAATTTTTTATTACAGGGAAGGATTGAACTATGGCCTTCTAAACAATTGAACCATTGATTGATGATTTTTGGGGTCTTCAAATCCAATTTAGGAGAGAATTGTTGGGGAAATATTTTCCTTTGAAGATTTGGAACCACAACCCATTATTTTCAATCAGGTTCCAACCATTCTTAGCTGCTAGTTCTTTTGAAAATAGGTGAATATTTTTGAGACACCATCCCCTTAATGCTTTTGGGAGAGATGGATTTTCCCAAGAAGCTAGTACTAAGTTGTTTTGTTCCTCCTTTCCAACCCATAAATATCTAAAAGCTAGCTTTCTATTTTTTTTAAGAATTCCTTTTGGAACCCAGGTTAGAGAGGTCTAGTATACTGGAATAGCTTCAATGACTGACTTGATTAGGACCAATATTCTAGCCCTGGACAACCATCTATTGTACCAGGTTTTGATTCTCTTTTCTACTTTCACAATTAGCCAGTTCCAATCATTGGAGAGATATTTATTTAGCTTGAGAAGAAATCCCATATACTTTAGTCCTTCCGCCATTGGATGGTTGACAACACTAAGAGAGTGTTATGTGTGGGTTTTTCTAGATGATTTTGACCCTTGGAGATTAACATAGATTTTTGTGGATTGATATTCATCCCCATGGCTTTGCAGAATAGACCTAGCATGGAGCTGAGATGGTCTACAAAGAGGATACTACCATCACAAAAATTAGGATATCATCTACGAAGAGAAGAAGGGTGAGAGATACATGATCATTGATTGCAATGCCTTTAAAGGTTCCTTGAGTGGTGGCTTTTGATATAAGTCTGTTGAGACATTCTGCTACCAAGAAAAAGAGAAGGGGCGAGAGGGGGAACCCTTGTATGAGTCCCTTTCTACTATGAAAATAGGGCAAGTTTCTTTGTTGATAAGAAGTGCAAAAGAGGAGGATCTAGAATACAAAATTGTGATTGAAGCCTAGGTGGAAAAGGAGGATCCTGATGTACAACCAGTTGACCCTATCAAAGGATTTTGAGAGGTCTACTTTGTATGCCACTGCTTTCAGTTTTTTGGTTTGGATGGAGTGGAATCCCTCTTGTGCGAGAGCGATTGCTTGATGTATTTACCTTCCCTTCAGAAATCCAAATTTCTCTTCTGATATGTTCCCTTCAGGAGTTTCTTGGAATCTAGAGGCAGTGATATTGATGATGATATTGTATATCACATTGTAGAGAGACATGGGGCGAAAGAGATCAAAGGAGTGGGGGTTGTCAGTTTTGGGAATAAGGGAAAGAAAAGTGGAGTTGAAGGGGACGGACATCTTCCTGAAAATTATGGAGTATTCAGCAAATCGAAGGTGGTCCTCTCCCAAGATATCAAAGCAACCTTTATAGAAATCCACAGGAAAGCCATCTAGACCTGGACTCTTGTCTTTCTGGAAAGAGTGAATGACCCGGAGGAGTTCGTCCTTTGTTATTTCTGCCATTAAATTTTCATTTTCCTCCTCATTTATGAGTCCAGGGAAGAGTTGGATTGACTATAGAATGGAATCTATTGTTGTACTTCGCTCTTCCTTGACGAGGCATTTGAAATAGGAGACTCTCGTAGAAGTAATTTCTTTAAAAGTGTATTCCATGGAGTGATCATCCCTTCTTATGTTCTATATCGAGTTTCTATTCTTCCTCCTGTTTGCACAATGATGAAAAAACTTTGTGTTTTCATCTCCAACATGTAGCCAGAGAGCTCTACTTTTTAGTCTCTGGGCCTTTTCTCTATTTAGAAGAATTAGATTTTTTTCTTTTTCAAGAGATTTTAATAAATCCTTTTGGTCTTCTGTGAAGGGAGAGGTCACTTTCGAGGAATTCCATTTTTTCAGCTGGGCTTCAATTCATATTAGGGATTTTTCTTCCTGTTCCTTTTTGTCTTTGGCCCAATTTACAGATGCCCTTTTTGTTTTCTTGAGATTTGAATGGAATTGAATAGGGGGCGATTATGGGAGGGAGGGGTTGTAGGGAGACCAACAGTCCTAAACCATTGAGAGGTAAGAGGGGTCTTCGAGCCATGTGGGATTGAAATTAAAGGGGCTGGAGGGATTTTTTGGGTCGAATGTAAGTTCCAACAAAATGGGATTATGGTATGAGATATTGCCTGACTCAATCCATTGACGAAATCACGGATTGTTGGAGAGGAGATCTTCTGAGATTAAGAATCTATCCAGTCTTTTTGCTATTCTAGCATCCCCTATTCTCATGTTCCTCCAAGTTGGGGCATATTTATGAGGTAGAATGTCCATCATCTTGGCTCCTTCGAGTGCTTGAGAAAAGAAGGGGGCTAGAGGATCTTGGAGCACACCTGAGCCCCAAATTTCTCTTGAGTTGAGAGTAAAGTTTAGATCTCCTCCTATAATATTTATCTCACTAAATGAGGGGAGATCTAAGCAATTTATTCCAGAAAGGTTCTCTATATGTGTAGGGGCCATATATTGATGTAGAGGAAGGGGGAGGGGAGCTCAGGTGTCCTGGTGGAGATGGCAAGGATAGAGGGAAGCCCCCAGGGATTTTGAGCATGTATGTGTTTGGAGCACCAACTTGTAATAATGCCCCCTGATTTTTCAATGGCATCTGTTTCCATAAACTCCCATCCAGGAAGAGAAGAGGATAAAAGTCGAATCGTGGTCTAACCTTGAACCATTGTTTCTTGCAGAAAGAGAATGTTGGGCTTGTGAAGAGAAACAAGCCTGGTGATGGAATTTTTTTTGGACGGGTTGGAAAACCCTCTGCAATTGAGGGAGAGGAATTTTGATTTGTTCACAATGTCATGGGATGATGCTCTAAGGGCCCCAAGAATCAATTTTTGTTTCCCTGTTTTTATTTCATCATGCACTTGCTTTTGTGCCTGTGAGAGGAAGGATTGTCTCCCCATGTGAGGGTGCTTTGGATCCCAATATTCTAAAGGTCCTAAGCCACATTGAATGCATTCCTGACCATCAATGGGGATATTGGCCGAGGAATGAAGGAAGTATTTTGACGAGAGATCCTCAGATGGGGGGTGAGGAAGATGTGAGAGAGGGGAGGGGAGGGAGGAAGAGGTGGAAGGGGGGAGAAAAGGGTTGGGGACGGGGGGGTGAGGGGAAAGGGGAATTAGGGGGTCAAGGGAAGGGTGGGATATGTCTGAGAGAGTAATGAGGAAGGATATGTTAGGTGGAGGAGGAGGGGAAGCAACCTAGGAGGGGGGAGAACAAATTTCTAAAAATTCTGAAAATTGAAGAAGGGAGCAAAAGAAGAGTGCATACCAAGGGTGATGTTGTCAAAGTAGGTTTGGTGGAGGTTGGAGTCTATGTTGCAGGAGCCGCTGCCACCTGTATTTTGATGGATTGCTAAGGAGCAATCCTTGGAGGAGAGGTGCCCATGGGAGTCTGTTGAACTGCAATAAAAAACTCAGGTGAGTTTACCAATTTTGGTTGAGTTGGTTCAAATGTTTTGACCCATTTATGTCTGGATTCCAATTTGGAGCAATTTGTGGCTAGGTGGCCATAGACATGTCATCTCCTACATCTAAAGAGAATGACTTTATAGTCCAAGTCCCGAGAGTATGATTTTCCTTGATGTTGTAGAATTATGGTGTCTGATAACCATTCTGAGAGTTTTATTCCAATCAATATGTGTGTCATAGCCATGTATCCAGTTTCTAAAAAGGAGAAATCTTCTTCTAGATAAACTCCCAATGAGTTTCCAATGATTTTGAAAACATCCTCTTTACAAAAAAATTAAAGGGAGGCCAAGTAATTGAATCTAGATAGCGGTGATGTCCTTTGTTTCCAAGTTGGCATTGAAGGACGTTGTCTATTTCTTCAAAAAGAGGGCTTGTGCTCCATAAGACTAGCTTCCAGTGATGATTTTAATTGCATCTTGTTCTATGCAGAAGCCACCCTTTTGCTAAGATGATATTGACAGGTTCATAATCGAGCCAAGTGGCAAAGGTCCAAGAGGTCCAATTTTTAATATTGTCCACAGAGGGACGCTTGCTCGCGAATCTTCCTACCAGGGAATTTTTTACATGCTAGCTAAGTCTTTAACCTAAACATATGCTCCTAGTGACAACAACAGGGTGATGTCTTTCCGTTTGAGGAATTTTTTATTACGCAAAGGCGGGGACAAGGGATTTTTGGGGAAGTGAGAAGACTGCATGTTGTCGCGTAAGAGGTCTTCTAAGAGATTGTCTGCGATGGAATCGACTGTGTAGTGTGAGCCTTGAACAGGGGGGATATGAACTATATATATGAGAAGGGAGGCCATAATGGTAGGGAGAGGACGAAGAGCCATCGTTCAGTTGGGGAGAAGGTCGAGGATGCAGTGAAGGGGCGTTGCGAGTGAGTGAGTGATCAGGGGAGGGGATGGATGGGACGAGGGAGGAGAAGTGTGAGGTGGGGGGTACGACAAGATGACATAGGGGAGAGGACAAGACATACGGAACAGAGGGATCGACGGCTGGGGGAAACATGGTTGGATGGAGGGGTTTGGGAGGCCCAAATGACCATGAGTGGGGAAGGGTTCTCTGAGAAATCCAATTGTTCCTCCTCTTCCTCCATGTGAGTGAAGCAAGGAGGCGTGATTAGAGTGGCTGTTGAGAAAGTAGGCTCACCAGGCCACAAGGAGAGAGAGAAAGTAGGCTCATCAGGTCACAAGGAGAGAGAGTGAACCCCATGGGGGTTAGGGTTTTCGTGTAGATAACCTAGTCCGTAGGCATCTATTTTTAAGGTCACGGTCAAGCCAACACACCAAATTGGTGTATGAGACCTCCTTGTTTGTGGGACAAGGAACCCTCCTCTGCCCAACGATTTGACCGTAAAGTTTACGAAGTTATACATATCCTACTCCCTCTGGATTTGAACATGTGACCTCTTAAGAGGAAACATATATTCTTAACCATTATATATAATGGAAACGATATAAATTTTTATTATTAACTAATTAATTATTTTTTATTATTTTAATGTTTTATTATTATTTCAATGCTTTCTATTAAATGAACATCTAGAGCGCCCTCATATATTTTTGAAGTTAAAAATGTATTTATTTATAAGTAATTTAAGTTTTAAATATTTTTTTGAATAAATTATTAAGCAAATTGAATTTATAATTAATATATAAAAATTATAATTATTCAAATTGCAATTTTTAGTCATTAATATTTTAATTTGAATAATAGTTTTTTAAATCATTTAAAAAAAAGGGCAAATATTTTATTAACATCATCATAATTCAAAATTGTAATTTTGAATTGATGAAATTGTTGTTTTTAATGCAAAAATGGATTCAATACCCTTAAATGCCCTTATTGTTCTTAGAAGATTGTGCAATATTAACATCTAATACATTCAATTCCATCCATCCAAGATCAAATTTTCATAATTTTTTAGATATGGAAAATAAACAAAGAATGAGAGATGATTTTATAATCTTGGAAGTTGTTCCAAGTCACAACAAGAAAACAAAGAGTGAGTGATAAACATTTTTATTACAACAAGTCTTAGCGATAAATTATTAATGTGGTTAAGTAACAACTCTAAACAATTTTAATAATGCATTATTAATTTGATAACTAACAATATGCAACTAACTTAGTGATAAGTTATTGGCGTGATTAATTAACAATTTTAAACTAATTTAATAACGAGTTTTTGATGTCATTAATTAACATAGTGCAACTAATTTAGTGATGGGTTATTAATGTGAGTAACTAAGAACCCTTCACTAATTTAGCTATGAGTAAACTCTCAACTAACTTAGTAATGAGTTATTATTATGAGTAACTAACAACTTAACTATTTTAATAGTCACAAGGAATTTACAAATAAGTCATTATTGTGAGTAAGTAACAATCCTCCACTAATTTAGTGGTGAGTCATTAATGTGGTAACTAATTACCTAGGAGTGATTTGGGTTAGGTCCAAGATCAAACCTACTAGCTACCACTATAATCCAAGAGTAACTAACAACTCTAAACAATTTTAATAATGCATTATTAATTTGATAACTAACAATATGCAACTAACTTAGTGATAAGTTATTGGCGTGATTAATTAACAATTTTAAACTAATTTAATAACGAGTTTTTGATGTCATTAATTAACATAGTGCAACTAATTTAGTGATGGGTTATTAATGTGAGTAACTAAGAACCCTTCACTAATTTAGCTATGAGTAAACTCTCAACTAACTTAGTAATGAGTTATTATTATAATCCAAGAGTATATCCAACAATCTGCAAGTGTGAGTTAGCAAGGGCCGAGACGTCTCAAAGCCCACCGGAGTGGAGCCTCTATCCAAGGGTTATCTATTCTTTTGGCCTTATCACAACATGCCAACATGTCCCTTGTGGGAATTGAAATCGGGTGGGGAGGATAACAAACAAGCTTCCAAACCACCCGAACTAAGAGTCTTGGACAACTTGTGAACAAAAAATTGATATGCAAAATAACTAGTGTCTAGGTACACAAAACAAGACACACCAAAATGCAATCAAATCCACTATTGAAACTTGATTATCACTTAGAAAAGAATTTTTCTAATATAAATGAGTGAAATACTTACACATATTATCCACCCACTCCCAAACAAAATAATTTTTTCAACAATACTTGAATATGTGGTTGAGAGTCTCAAAGTAACTAAAAAAAACACAAATAATCTAAGCAAAACCTAGATGACCTAGGCATGGGCAAACAACCAAACTTCCATACACCAAAGACCATGCAAAAATGGTCTTCTTCACCATGAGGTGGTGTAGTCTCGTATCATGAACCCTACAAGTCTGCATTACATATATTGGGGTGTTGCTGGGAAAAATAGAATCTTGTATCTTTCGCAAATCATAAGCTATAAAGTTCATGTTATAAAGTAGTGTTTTGATAATGATACGCTATAAAGTTCATGTTATAAAGTAGTGTTTTGATTGTGATATATAGTTGGCAACTTATTATTAAGAGAGGAGGGAAAAAAATGTAAAATTAAGAGCTATAAAGTTCATGTTATAAAGTAGTGTTTTGATTGTGATATATAGTTGGTAACTTAATATTAAGAGAGGAGGGGAAAAGTGTAGAATTAAGAGATAATCATATGTGAAATGAATAAGATCTTATAAATAAGAATTATAGAGTAACACTACATATATCTAATTAGATAGTGTTGTGTATACATGTAGTGCTCTACTAAAAGGTGTTGTTATATGTAATGTAGAGGCAAAGTTGTGTAAAAAAAAAAATAGATGCATGAGATTTATGTGGTGAGTATAATGATAATGATATATTGATAAGGGAGTTTTTTCAAAACAAAAATAACCTATAATATTAGGGAATTACAACCTAGTTTGTATGCACAACTTATATGTTTCATAATTTAATAATAATAATTTTTTTCTCTAAAAAAACATACATGATTGCAAAGATTGATTATTATTAATTTCCATTATATATATGGATATGATTAATAGTTAACATGCTTCCATTTTAATTTTTGAGTTATTAAGCATAAAAAAGATTAAAAAAAATTGAGATTTAACTTCTTTTTATTTAAAATGATTTGTCGATATGTGAAGAATACATGGCCCAAGAAAAAGGATGAAGTCCAAGTTGAGATCCATTAAGAAAAGAAAGATAATTAATTGTATATTAAATCTCTATTGTATAGAGATGCATGTAGATTTGTTTATAGTTGTTTATTCATATTGAGAAGACCATGTCAAATGTTACCATGTCTCTCACCCTTTGTACTAATCTATAAATTCTTCTCTTAATATAATCATTGTACAATAGTAGTTTACAATTGGGCTTAGCTTCCTATCTCCATATTTTTTTGAATATGTCTATGTGCATTCTCTGGTTTTGTTAAAATGTTTTCCAACAAATTTCACATCAATTGGTATTAGAGCATTCACTCTTGGCTTTTGTGAGATCCACTCCCTCCTCACGCAAATCGTTATAGCTTCTTTCACCCTCAATGGACCCACCCTCCCACCCTTGTATCTGTGTCTAAATCTTAGCTACCTAGCATCACCCAAGTAAATTCTATCTCCCAAAAAACATTAGTAGTGCCTCCTTTCATAGGGTTCCAAAGAACACTAATCTACCCTATACCTCATCAATGACAATTTGTTGTCTCAACACTTCAAAATGGTGGATGAACAACTCCTTGTTCAATTTCTCTAGCAACTGGCTACTCAATGACAATAATGCTTAGATTCTCAACAACAAAAATACTAGCTAGGACAAGGGGATGGATACCTTGATGCAATCACACCCTCCTTCACAACAATGGGTCTGCAACTAGATTTTAGGGTTTCCCTACGCAAGTTTAAAAGTACCCTCAATGGAGAGAAATTGGATAATTGGATTTGCACCCTAGAAGGGTATTTCTAGGCTCATGTAGATTGGACCTCTACACATAAGATCGAACAAGCTACAATGCTACTTGAAAACATTATTGTTGAATGGTGGTAGAATCACTAGTAGCAATTAGAGGATCCTCATTCCATCCAAGCAATGAGCTTTGTATTAAATTGGATGAAAATGTTGTTAACACTTGGATAACATGTGTTACAACCTTACATGCTTGCTTTTATCTTCCAAGGTACTAAGTCTTATTGGCATGTTGGATTCAATTGTGACAATCTTTTGGATAAATATCCTTGCAACAAAATATTGAGATATTTACCAAACTGCAAGTCCAATGCAACATATCTGATGAAGAATGGGTATTGATTGTGAAGTTTAATTACGATTTATTAACATCTCTTTATAATGAAGTAGATTTGTTTCAAATCATAACATTGACCCAAGCCTTTCATATGTTCTAGTTGTAGAAGAAAAACTGAATGAAAGATGTAGTTTGACCCCTCCATTGTTGGGTAATCTTTCCAGTGACCCACACCCACACCCCCCCCATCTCCCTAGTGTCATGGAAAATTGTGTACCTTTCATTGCTCTCCTACTCATGATGCTTCTGAGTTCATAGCTAACACCTCAACAAAGAGATCACGAGGTCCTCTTGAGAATTACACCGATTTAGATTCAAGATTTGTTTTGTTGGCCAATACATATTAGTAGACCTGCTCCAAATATATTTTTTGACAAAATTGCCATACCAAAGATTGTATGGCTTGAATAACCACAAACAATGGGATCCAAAAGAACCTGTTGTCCCAAACCCCCGTTGATTCTCTCCAACTTCCTACCTCAACCCACCCTTAACCTTATTAGCTAGGATGGATTTAGAGTGATTGAAACCAAGTCATGGACACTAAGCATTGCATACTCACGTTTCTAATTCAATAGTTTGAGGACACTATGGATTGTGATGTTACTCCCTTGGATTGCACAAACCTAATCCTTGGATGCCCATACTACCACAAGTTGACATTTTATTCATCATGGCTTCCACAACACACATATTCTCTAAGAAGATGGGAAGGTGTATAAGTTCACATATGCCCCAGTCTCCTCCATCTCATCTTCTAACTAAGGATATTTTGGTGAGATAGGTCACTCTCAATAGATGTCTAATGTTGTATGGTTTGTCCAGCCAAAGAAGACACTATCCATTAGTAGGGACCACTTAGCTTGTAGATATTGTTGGATTCATATAAAGATGTCTTTGAAGAACCTAAAGGGTTTCCACTGTAGTGCTATATACAACACACCACCGATCTGGTTTCCAGGGCCTCTCTTCCAAAATCTCCATCCTATTATCTAGCTCCTATTGAAAGTGATGAACTAGAGAAACAATTGTGAAATCTCATTCATGAAGGTCGAATTCAACACATCATCTCTCCCTACGTATTTCTTGCATTTATTATTCCAAAGAAGCAGCCTCATTACCAATATATTGTGATACATTATAGCATTATCATTGAAGTTATTATAAAAAACTAACATCCATTACCCTAGATAGTTGATTGATTGGATCAACTCAAAGGCATCATTTACTTCACCATGATGGATCTTACATATGGATATCATAAAGTACATATGGATCCTCTAGACATCGATAAAGTTTCTTTCAAAACCAAATTCAGGTTATATGGATGGTTTGTAATATCCTTTGGGCTCACCAAAACCCTAATCACTTTTATGCAAATAATAAGTGATGTGTTCCACCCACATCTTTGCAAGTTTCTTGTGGAATATCTAGATGGCATATTCATCTTCAACAATATCTAGGAAGAACACATAGAACATGTTAGTATCACTCTGGAACTATTACATGCACATAAATCGCGGGCCGAGCTAAAGATATCCTACTTTGAGTAGACATCCATCAAGTCCTATTTGGGCTTTATCATTGATCAAATAAACATTTGTGCGGGCCTTACACAATTTTAGGCTCTTCTCCAATGACCCATGCCCACCTCTGCAATAGTGCCAAAGAGTTATTTGGGAGGTATGAACTACTATATAAAATTTATTAAACATTTATCTCATGTTGCATTCCTTCTCCATCAATTATCCAACCAAAATACCTTTAGTTGGACCTCAGAAGCACATTTCACCTTTATCTAGTGCAAGACCGTCTTATATTCAAACCTTTTCTCCAAATTATACCATACCTGTAACTTCCATTTGAGATTGAGATTAATGCCTCTTAGTGTGCCATTGGCATAGTTCTTAAACATGGAAGACATCCCATTACATACCATTATGAGAGTAATTGCAACACCTATGACAAAGAGTTTTATGCTTTGGTGCAAATATTAGAACAATGACATTAATACATCCTCAGTGAGGAAACTATCTTTCATATTGATCACCATCTATTTATCCTTTTGGGTTCTCAATATAGATTGTAGGAACAATGACACCTTAAATGGGCCTCTTTCATATGATAATTCCACTTGGTAATTAAATTCAAGAAAGGGGGCATTGACAAAATAGATGACATGCTCAACCACCCTTTGGTGCATGTATTGCAGATATTAGATGTGTTCCTTATTTGCAATGAATAATGGGAACATTGGTATGATGAAGACCATTCTTTTGGCTCCATTATGTAGGCCCTTCACCATCCCACCCTTACCAACCAAATCCATTTTCGTGGATTACACCTTTCGATATGGTTGGCTATACAACCTCAACTAGTTGCGTGCTCCTCATGGCCTTGCTTGATTACTACTCATATGGGAAGTACACTCTTCTTCATATCGCAGTCATTTTGGCACCTCTAAAATGTTGCAACATCTCCAGTGCTATTTTCACCAGGAAGCCATGCAAAAACATGTTATGAATTTTATATGACAATGTGCTTTATGTAGCCAACCCAAAATGAGCAGTTATAAGTTGGGTCTATCCCATCCATTACCCATTCCCTCGTGTCCTTGGGAATCCATCTCTATGGATTTTGTTAGCGGATTCCCCGCTATATATAAAAAGCATGATTGTAGTTTTGTAGTGGTTCGTCAACTCTCCAAAATGGCCAATTTTATTCCTTGCACTAAAACAATTAATGCACACCAAGACGTTGAGTTGTTCTTCCCCCATGTGGGCTCATTTTGGTTTGCTCCTCACCATAATTTCAAATAGAGACTCCTACTTCCTCAACCATTTCTGGAAACACTTAGGGTGTAACCTCCATTACTTGGCCACTTTCCACCCATAGACCAATGACCAAACCGAAGTGGTTAATCAAACCTTAGCTCAGGCCCTTCACACCTATTACACCAAAAATGAACAATGGGATTCACACCTTCATGTTCTCCAACATAGTTATAATTGTGAAATTCATACTTCCACTGACCATTCTCACTTTGAAATATGCTATGGCTACTAATGTCTTGCCCCTTATGAGATCCCCATTGAGCTCAATCTACACATTAGGCAAATGAACAACAACATTCTACTTTCTTTGTGCAAAAACTCACCACTATACATTCTCAAGTAAAGGGCCACTCAAACATTACCAAGCTAATATAAATCCTTTCATGACCACGACATGCTAACTTTGATGTTTTAGTTTGGAGATAGAGTTTGGTTGTATATAGCTAAACAATGCTTCAAAGGCCATAATCATCACATGCTCAAGCCCATCCTCTATGGACCATACATGTTATCGAACAAATTGGTAAGTGCAGACACAAAATGATCTCCTTAGTTTCACCCTGAAACTAGAACAAAACAAGACAATATACTAAAATTTCCTTAGATTTCAGTTAACAAATAAGAAGAGGATCCAAAACATACCTTTTAAATGTTGTAGACTCGACCTTGCCAATGTGATCCTAGCTCCGTTGTAAGGCTTATGGAGAAGTATCTACAAAGAAACACAAGCCAATGAAGGCAAGAATAAAATAGTCTATTCGATATGAAACTATGTACGTGATCAAGGAATCACACAATATGGGAAAATAACGTTCATATAGGAAAGAAAAAATATATTTGTATTAAAGAACGTGGAAGAAAGATACAACCAGATGCCTTGATGTTGTCAGGTTCCTTGATTCCCACACACTTGTGCTCCAACAAGTTCTGAGACTGTAAGTCTGAAGATATTAACAATCTATCTTGACAACATAAATCCAAAGCCTATCATAAGCCCTTCTCAAAAGCTATTCTCCAAGCTAACACAAAAAATCTTAACTCCAAGCTAGCTCCAAAATTCCAAGCTTAAAAAAACTAACCTCCCCCATGAGACCTCCTCTCATATTATAAGATGAAAATAATAGGGTGAGGAGGTTATGATGATCCCATGAGATCAAGGATGTGACTCATATCCAAACCAATTAGAGGCCACCTCACCCTCGAAGCTTCTATTCTATAAGCATCGAGAAACTTCTATTTTTCTTTATACAGACAATCGTTGCACCCTTAATACTGATCAAAGTGCGACAATGTCACATGCCATTGTGGTGCAACATACATCGATCCTAGATCATCACACCCTTAACACCGAGCAAGGTGCGACGATCCTTCTTTATAAGGTTTTTGGCAAAGGAAAAGACAATTTCATTTCTCTGGGAAAATGTGTCTTCATTCTTCTTCAGGGATTAAGGCCATTGATCCTTCTAAAGACAAAGATAGGTGTATATCATTAACAACCATAGGGGTGATGAAAATAATGTGTAACAATAAAATATCGTTTCGTAGATTGGAGAAAACACTTTCAAGTTAGAACTTCTAGCCTAGCTTGTCATTCATAATGTGATCAATGTCAACTAACTCAAAATTTATGAACCACTACAGCGCGAAGATGAAGTAGTATAGATTTCTTATCCAATGCACAACATTCCATAATTTCAACCTCCTTGGAACATGTCACATTACTAGATGTTTGTAGTTATAGTAGCTAGAATAAGCACATTGGAACTTATTTAGTGGATAGGCACGACCATACACTAGGGGTAACCAAGTATATTTCACATCAATCTTTGGTCCATGATTTTCCTCATTTAATGTCGAAAGTGACAAGGATTTCAATTATATGCGAGGAATTAGTATGGAAACACATGCAGAACAAACAAGTGTTGCATAGCAGTGTAGTCCCTGCTAGGTTGGAATGGGAATAAATGCACTGCTATGGTGGGACCGAGGGAGAATGAAAAACATGAAGCAACAGATGGAAAGTGAAACTAAAGTGGACACGTGGCAAGGAACATGAAATATAGGTGGTATCCATGCAAAAAATGACTCGTGGCACTGTGCGAGATGCGAGCCATAAGATGTCAGGATGCTACATGACCCCAGAAGAATGCCACTTCGGGAGTAAGGCCGAAGCCCCGAAGAGTCGGAGTCTTGAATTCCTAAATTAGTTAATCATAATATTATACTAATATGGGGTTAACAAGTAATTAGTGAGAAAGTGAATTTGTGAGAAATTAGACAACCATGAAAGAGCACAGATATCCCCATCATGTGTGAGTTGATATATTGTTCCTACCTTGTATGCTTTATGTGTTTAATGTATTTATGAAATTCATTCATAATGATATTTGTATACTTCAAACTAGATTTCATCCCAATATCTAGAGTTAAGTACAATTTCCATAGTCACTTCTTTAATTTTTCCCATGGACAAAGTAAGCACCATGCATTTCATTCTATTAAACAGATCATCTAACTTGTTTGTCTCTATATGTGTTAGGATAAATAAAGTTATATGTAGTGGACAAGAAACAAATATATATATTTTTTGAAAATGTGTCCAGTGTCGAAGATTCTTTGGTCTTCTTGTGTGACCTCTGTGTTTGCTAGTTTTTCCTATACATTTGCAGAGGTTGTTCTACAATTTCTCTCCAGGAAGAGGGAATATTTGTATAGCACTAACTTGACATCTCAGTATAGTACCAATTGGTATATTTTCAACATGTCTATCCAGTTGATTTTTTTTATTTGGAAAAGATACCAAACTTCGAAGGTTTCTATTTATGCAGATATTCTTGCAGATGTATTTACAACTTTGTTAACCCTTGAATATGTTAGCACCGAAACGACAATCTAACAAGGATTTCAATCCTATTTCATTTTTTATAGATGTGATACTCCTCTTTAATTTTTTTCCTGGGGCATGTATATTTCAAATGTGGGACTTAGAGAATTTTCGTCGTAATGACTTGAAGCAATACAAAACGATAGAAAATGTTTTTTTTTTTGAAATAAAGGTTCCTGGAAAATAGGACTAGGAATCACACACATCAAACATTCAAATTAAATAAACACAATTTCCTGACATCCAACATAGTTGAAGATAAAAAAAATTGAGCACATAAAAATAAAAGAATATGATGGATATGCATAAAGAGAACTAATTTTGCATTCTGAAAACAGGGTTACAAGGCACTGTTGAGATTGTTCCCGAAGTAGTTTTGTTTGAAATTTATCAAAAAATAATAATGTCTATTACATATTTCTGAAAATTTAAATGTGTTTTTCATATAGATTGGGATTGGGGCTCCCGCAGACTATAAAAGGAATAAGTACAAGAAATAGGACCGTAGAAAGAAGAAGTGGGTGACGGTAGAGAGAAAGACCTGAAAAGAAGAAATTGGAAGTTATCATTCTTTGGTTAGACATTTCTATTTAAAGAGGTGGAATAATTGGATTGATAAAGAAAGCAAGATGTGATTAGTATAGACTTACTATGATGGTATATATTTCTCCCTTTGCTATTTTCTTGTTGATGCCTTTTTATTGCTCTCGTCGTCTGCCACTAGAATCGTGCCAACCTCTTGTTTCCCTTCATCGGTGAGCTGGTCGATTTCCCTTTGGAGCCATTCTTCAATGTAGCTTCTCATGGGGGGCACGTTGATCTCATCCCGTATTTTATGCTGAAAATCTCATTTTCTAATTCCCTTAGATCGATAGAAAGATTACATAAAGGCTGTTCAATTTCTTCAATTTCTTCATTTTGTGTCGAATATTCCGCTATCCAGTTGTCCACGCCATCTTGACCATATTCAAGGATGTCATAAATTTTTTCTAAGGACAACCCCTTTAAAATATCAACTTGTTCATCGAAGGCTTTCTTGGTTAAGGACAAGGACTTGAGGATTAAGTTGGGGTCTTGGACCTCGTTCATATTTCCGGCTAAGACTATTTCGGTCAACTTTCTAAATAATTCTTCTTTCTCTGATATGGCTTGTTCACATGATTCAACAATGAGATGTAGGTTCTTAACTTTCTCTTTCCAGCATGATTTTAATTGTTTGATCCGGTTTGGGCAGGGGAGATCTTCTTGTCTTCTTCTCAGATCTGACATGTTGGTGACATGGTTGCCAAAAGGGATGACCGTCTCTATATAGAAATGTTCTTCATTTTTAAATCCGCCTGCAAATGTTCGTGCAAATAATGTGCCCTCGTTCCAAGGGAAGCTATATTTTTTTATGTTTCCTAGGATTGAGTAATCAACTCCATTATTTTCTTGATATTCTTCTCCACATAGCCTCTACACGATGTGAGGAGGCTGGAGAATCCCTTTAACTTGGTTGCAGGGGTGGAAAGAATGGTTATTACTAAAGGATTGAAAAGCAACGGGATAGGAATCAAAGCTTCCTCCAATCCTTTGATTCAACCCTTCAGTCTGGTATTCTCTGCTTCAATGCCTCCAATGGAATCATCAAGAACATCTCCAGTTGCTCGGTGAAGTCGGTAGATTTGGGACGACTGCATGTTCCTTAGGTTAATCTCTGAATGAGATTTCCCTTTCTTATTTCTTACATCTCTCTTTTCAATAATTAAATTTTTAGATTGGCTGTAAAAAACAATGCTCTGGAATACAAAGGATTCATCTTCGTCAAAAATCTCGGTCTCAACTATTTCCATTATGGGACTATGGTGGATCACATCATCGGGCTGATCAACATTGCAGACTACATTATCTAGATCAGTCTCAAGTTCCATGTCCCTTTCAGTTTCAGTCTCTTCTGCTTGCCTTACAACGTTTTTTCTCTTCTTCCTCACGGGAAGCTTGTGAGAACTATCAATTTTACCGCAAGGAGGTTTCTTATATCCTCCTATATTTGAAGAATTCTGGGTTGCTTTCTTACTAGGGTAGGCCGTTGGAGTGATGCTCTAGCATGTCATACTCTTGGGAGTGCTAGCCAGGGATTGGACACTCTTCTCACCGGGGCCTTTTCCCTGTTGTTTGTATAATTCAATGGTGTTTTGCAATGTCTCTATGTCGCCATCGTGAGGAGCAGGAGTGTTGTCATCATTGTCTCTGTCTTCGTTTAGGCGTGTATGGATAAAAGAGTTGATGAAGCCAACTACTAGTAAATGTTCTAGAAAAATCCCATTAGGGTCGAACCCTCTTAGCCTTTCAGCATATCTTAGGTTCAAGTTGTTGAAATGGACTGCGAATTCGTCAATCTTGTTGACGTTCCTGAACACGAACTCCCCGAATTTCCAAGGTAGAGGAATGGACTTCTTTTTTCTCTTCTCATGGAAAAAATGCAACCAATAGTTCTATTGCCATGCTATTTTTGTAACAAACATCTCGTCCGTAATGTGACATGGAAGGAAAGTAGGATTTTCCTTGGAGCCAAAAATCATTATTACATTGTAATTTTTCATTTGTTCAAGTGTCCCCTTCTTGTCCAAAAACTTGGTTGCCCGGTCAAACATCTAGGGAGCATCCTTTCCTAACAATAAATCTTTGAAAAACGAGAAAAATTCATTAAAAACCTCATAAAAACAATGGGAGGCCTTGTTCCTCCACAAGGCCTAGTACCAGAAGGTTACTAGGTCGAATTCACAGTTTACCTTCTTGGAAACAGACAATTTTGGAAACAGACAACAATGCGCTATCACGAAAACCAAGTAGGATGACATATAAAATTTCTTCTCTTCTTTGAAATGTGACAATTGGGAACATATTTCAATGGAAATTATCTCCCCCCAATAAAAAATGGCTTGTTCCTTGACTGTGAAATACAAAATATAAAGAACCATGTGGGAAATGCATGCTGTGGATTCCTGTCCCGTTATTATTGTAAATAGCTAGGCAATTTCCCGGAATACATTTCTAAAATAACTAACCTGCAACTTTGTGATATCTTCAGGAACTTTTGTTGGGTCTTCCAGGAACTCGGGTAAAAGGTCCAACTCGTTATCATGATTTTGTAGAAATTTCTTGTAGTCTTGTCCTCTAAAGGTCAATGTTGGCTCCGACAATCTTAACATCTTGCAGAATACCTGAGGTGACAAGCAAGAGACCACCTCCTTACAGTCAAAAAATTTAGGGACGTAGCCTGCACGAGCAGTACCAGAGGTCCAAATTACTTCGTTTTCGGCGGAAGGGGATGAATAGTAAGAGTATGTCCTGGACCACTGGAAGTTATGGTCCTCATGCCTGAATATGTTCACTATATCTCCATAGAACTGTTGTCGAGTTGCTACCATAAGTTTACGAGAATTTCTGTTTGCTCCAAATGATGCTTGAAATGAATAGTTGGAAGGGATAATATAACCCTCCACAAATCTTCATCCAATGTGTGTGAATAAGAGATCTCCTTGAGCCTTTCGCTCATTAATGACAATCTCTACGGTTGTTGCATGATGAGATGTTAGCATTACAGACTAGTAATTGCATAATTAGAAGTGCAAAGGTGGAGGGTATGACGAAGAGAAATTAAGGATTGGAGATTTCGTGAACCCGCCAACCCGCCAATTCACGAAAGACATTCCATGTTGTTTGAAATGAACAATCAGAAGGGATAATATAACCCTCCACAAATCTTGGTTTAATGCATATTAATGGGAGATCTCCTCGAGATTTTCTCTCATTAATGACAATCTTTACAGTTCCTACATGACAAGCTGTTAGCATTAAATCTTACTAATAACATATTTAGAAAGAAGTAGGAAGGTGGCGGGGATGGGGAAGATAAATTAAGGAATGGATAATTATCCAAAGCAGTCGACCGAGCTTCAAAATAGGGTTACAAGGTATAACCGAGAGAGGTGAGGGCTCGATGGTCAAATTGTATGTCTCGAAAGTTTTGAGTGCAAAACACATAACATGGAAGAGGGCATGATGGGGCAGTCCAACGACCAATTTGTATATCGTGGAACTCCGGGTACTGTTTGTAGGTCGCAGAACATTGGAAGCACAATCTTGAGACCACCTATCTGGGAACCCAAAATTGAAAAAGTGGCTAATTATGGAATAGGGAAATGGTAGGTTGGACTCGTTTTCACTAATATATTGAAATTTGAAATAGATATCCCATTACATGGAAAGATCTTTTCTGCATGTTTATGGACAAGTTGTGTAGCGATAGTCAATGTGACTGTCTCCTCGAGCCTTTTGCTTATTAATGACAATATTTACGGTTGTTGCATGATGAACTGTTAGCATTAAGCCTTAGTTGTTTCATACTTGGAAATAAGTGCGAAGGTGGCGGGCATAGGAAATAGTGACTAGGAATTGGAGATTTCATGAACCTGCCAACCCGAGGATCCGCGAAAGAGATTCCAAGAAATGGCCAAGTATGGAAAGTGGTCGGATGGGCTTCAAACTAGGGTGACAAGGGTTCCCCAGGAGATGTGACACCCCAATGGTCAAATTGTATTTCTCAGAACTTTTGAGTGCAAAATGTGTAACACAGAAGAGGGGATGATGTGGGAGTCCGACAATCAATTTGTATATCGGGAAAGTTTGGGAGATCTCCTCGAGCCTTTCGCTCATTAATGGAAATATTTACGGTTCTTGCATGACAAGTTATTAGCATTAAATCTTACTAATTGGATATTTAGAAAGAAGTACGAAGGTGGTGGGGATGGGGAAGAGAAATTAAGGAATGGATAATTATTGAAAGCGGTTGACCGAGCTTCAAAATAGGGTTACAAGGTATAACCAACAGAGGTGAGGGCCCGAAAGTCAAATTGTGTGTCTTAGATGTTTTGAGTGAAAAACACATAACACGGAAGAGTGCATGATGGGGTAGTCCAATGGTCAATTTGTATGTTGTGGAACTCTAGGTACTGTTTGTAGGTCGCGAAACATTGGAAGCACAATCTTGAGCCCTCTTGTCTAGGAACCCACAATAAAAAAAGTGGCCTAGTATGGAATAGGGAAACGGTAGGTCATACTCGTTTTCACTAATATATTGAAATTTGTAATAGATATCCCATTACATGGAAAGATATTTTCTGCATGTTTATGGACAAGTTGTGTAGGAATAGTTAGTGTGATTGTCTCCTCGATCCTTTTGCTTATTAATGATGATCTTTACATTTGTTGCATGATGAAATATTAGCATTAAAACTTAGTTGTTGCATACTTGGAAAGAAGTGTGAAGGTGGCGGGCACAAGAAACATTGACTAGGAATTGGAGATTTCGTGAACCCGCCAACTCGAGGATCCGCGAAAGAGATTCCAAGAAATGGCCAAGTATGGAAAGTGGTTGGACGAGCTTCAAAATAGGGTGACAAGGGTTCCCCAGGAGGTGAGGCCCCGATGGTCAAATTGCATGGCTCAGAAATTTTGAGTGAAAAATGTGTATCATGGAAGAGGGGATGATGTGGGATTCCGACAATCAATTTGTATATTGCGGATGTGGGTGTTGTTTGTAGGTCACAAAACAATGGAAGTGCAATCTATAGCTCGCCTGCCCGAGAATCCGTGATAAAAAAAGTGGCTACATATGGAATGGTGAAGCGGTCGATTGGAGCGGTGATATAAAAGCATGAATAGAAATGTGAACCCATGAGTCCGCCAACCCACTCAGTTAGACATTTTCCGAAAAATGACTAAGTAACCAGAAAGAGAAAGTAGAGGGGAAAAAGAAAGGGGAATTCGGTTAAGTATAGAAGAGGGAAAAGACGGGGATAAAAGAGAGTGGGAAAATAGAAAAGTGGAGGGAAATTTTTGTAAGCAGGAATTGGTCTCAAACAAGCCCCATTGTTGCAAAATCATAATTTTCTAGTCCAATATTTTATCCACATACTCGTTTTATATTGTGCTTGTATCATTAAAAAGGGTGTGAGAAAATACAAATATAAACTATAACTTGATTTTTGGCTATAACTATGTATAGTCGATTTACAAGCACTATTGATGTTTGAATTTTGTAGATAACAATGGGTTAGGATAAGTTCGCATTCTTACTGTGATAAGGCCTTAAAAAAAGTAGAATAAGTAACAAGTTTTTCCAAATCAATTCTCACACACATTTTTTTGTTATCTGATCCCATATTATTCATCTTTGTTGATTCGATAATAGGGAGATCGATTTCGTAGAATGTGCTATTGGTCATTTTAGTCGACTGGGGTGTGTCAACCAATGCTTTGTTGAATATTTGTTTTTATTGCAACCTGTGGGAGTATTGTGTTTTTTGATACATTGTCCAATGCCTTGGAATATTATTTTAAGTATTAAACTTCCTGCATGATGATTTGTTAGCATTAGAGCTTAATAATTGCATATCTAGAAATAAACTTATTATACTGTCAACTTGATCGTAAGTATAACAACGACGAACTTGAATTTTAATATTGTGGTTGATTTCATAGCCCCATTTGACTTCAACTAGCACATATTATTATTATTATTATTATTATTATTTTTTTCCAGAATATTTTTGAAGAAGAAATTTGTTAATTTCATTAATAAAGTAAAAGTGCTAAAATAGAGGCCAGAGTAAGGACAACCAATAAAACGAAACTTCTTGGGAAAGGCCCCAACTCCGACATCGTGAATTAGTGTTGTTATGTTCTATCTACATTATGAATGGAATTGAATGTTGATTTTAAACTGTGTGAAATTCATTTATGTTTCAATAGAAGCCTCATGTGATCGAAGAAATGCATTGTCATATAACTGGTCAATGGTCCATATTTGATAAAATTACCTAATCCAATACAATATTTAAAAATTACGAGACTATTGAACCATGCAAACGAGAAGAGGTGTTAAATCCAACAAAGAAGCAACAACCAAGATTCCAAGGAAATTGTTTAATAGTAAATCTATAAAAAAAAATGATGGGCACTATATATTTATCCATAGACATTCGACTGAGTTCTTTGCATCGAAGCATTGAACATATTTTCCATAAATACAGGTAGAGGAGTTACAGGAAAAAAAAATATGTATACAATTATGTGTTGTTCATATATTGCGACAACATGTAGGAGGCATCAACAAGCTCTTGAACATGCATACAAAACTGATTATCATGCTTTTTTAGGAACTCCTTGCAGTCTTCTCCTCTGAAGGTCAATTTTGGTTGCAACAATCTCAAAATATTGTGGAAAACCTGAGGTGACAAAGAAACACGAGTGGTTCAACAGTGGAATAATTCTTTGGCTTGAAATAGTTCTCTCGGTGCACTAAGAGACCACCTTCTTACAGTCAAAGACTTCAAGGACACATCCTGCACAAGAAATTCCAGAGGTCTAAATTACTTCATTTTGGGTGGAATGGGACCAAGAGACCACATCCTTACAGACAAAGAATTCAGGGACACAGGCTGCACAAGCAATTGCATAGGTCCAAATTACTTCATTCTGGGCGGAAGGGGATGAGTAGAAGGAATATGCCTTGCTCCACTGGGAGTTCTAGTCCTCAACCCCTAGGATGTTAATTGTATCTCTAGAGAACAAGAGAGTGGTCCCCCAATTGAATAATTCTTTGTCTTGAAAGATATCTCTTGGCGCACCAAGAGACCATCTCCTTATAGTCAAAGATTTCAGGGACACAGGTTGCAACAAGGACAAATCCAAACCCAATCCAAAACCCTAAAAATGGAAGGAAAGGATACATATATGAGGGCGAGGACTGCCATCCGAGTCGAGAGACTCAAACTCTTGAGATGCAAAGCAACTATTGCGTTCATTGCCGATTTCTTTTCTGAAACTGATTCCTTTGGTCTTGTTAGGGCCGTCATCGCAGAGATGGGAAGTGCCCCCCGTTATGGTGGATTTCAATTTGGGCGCAGGTCTGGGAAAAACGTCTGTATTTCCATCATCCATCATTGTATCATCGTCCATCATATCATCTTCTTCCGACTCGAAATTGACCGCATCAACCTTTGCGTCCGCCATCAATGCAGGGGGGGTGGGTTATCTGAGCAAGGGGGGTTTCCTTGGAATTATTTGGCTTGAAATACATCTCTCGGCACAACAAGGGACCATCTCCTTACTTCCTTATGGGCAGAAGGAGATGAGTAGTAAGAATATTCCCTAGACCATTGGAAGTTCTGGTCATCATGCCCGAAGGTGTTTACTATATCTGGACAGAACTGCTGTTGAGTTGTTGCCATAAGTTGACGAGAACGTCCATTTTCTCTAGATGATGTTTGAAATCAACACTCGAAAGTGATAATATAACCCTCCACAAATTTTGGTTTAATGCGTATCAATGGGAGATCTCCTCGAGGCTTTCGCTGATTAATGACAGTTTCCACGGTTCCTTCATAATGAGTTGTTACCATTAAAGCTTACTAATTGCATACTTAGAAAAAAGTGTGAAGGTGGTGGGGACGACGAAGAGCGATTAAGGATTGGAGATTTCGCGAAGCCGCCAACCGAAAAACGTACAAAAGAGATTCTATGATGCTTGAAATGAACACTCAGAAGGGATAATATATCCCTCCAAAAATCTTGGTTTAATTCGTATTAATGATAGATCTCTTCCATCCTTTAGGACATTAATGAAAATCTTAACGGTTCATGCATGATGAGCTATTAACATTAAAGATTAATAATTGCATATCTAGAAAGAAGTTCCAAGATGGTGGGGAAGGCGAAGAGCGATTAAGCATTGAACATTTCGTGAACCCGCCAACCCCGATTCCAAGAAATGGCCAAGTATGGAAAGCAGTCGGTCGAGCTTCAAAATAGGGTCACAAGTTATACTTAGGAGACGTGAGGGGTCGATGGTCAAATTGTATGTCTCCGAAATTTTTACTGCAAAATGTGTAACAAGGAAGAGGACATGGTGATGGAGTTCAACGATCAATTTTTATATTGTGAAACTCTGGGTGTTGTTTGTAGGTCACAGAACAATGGAAGCGAAATGTTGAGCAGGGATGTGCGGGAACCAACGATGGAAAAAGTGGCCAAATATGGAATGGGAAAGCGGTCAGACGGATTTGTGATATAAAAGCATGTGACATATTAAAAAAAACAACTAAGTAACTAGAAAGGGAAAGTAGAGGAGAAAAGTAAAGGGGAATTTGGTTGTTAATTTGTATATCGGGGAAGTCTGGGTGCTGCTTGCAGGGGGAGTAACAATGGAAGCACAATGTTGAGCCTACCTAGACGGGAACCCTTGATCGAAAAAGTAGTTGAGTATGGAATGGGGAAGCATCTGGTCAGACTCGTGATATAAAAACATCAGTGGAAATCTGAACGCATGTCACATAGAGGCTCGAAGGGGATGGAGTATGAAATAGGGTGTCAAATTGTATGTCTCGAAAATTTTGAGTGGAAAAATGTGTAACACAGAACAGGGCACGATGGGAGTGTCCGACGATCAATTTGTATATCACGAAAATCCAGAAGCTGTTTGTAGGTCACGAAACAATAGAAGTGCAATATTGAGCACGCTAGTCCGGGATTCCGGCTATCAATTTGTATATCGCGGAACTCTGGGTGCTGTTTGCAGGACACAGAAAAAATAAAAGCACAATTTTGATCCCGCCAGCTCGAGAACCCATGATTGAAAAAGTCGCTAAATATGGAATGACGAAGCGGTCGGTTGGACTCGTGATATAGAATCATGAGTAGAAATGTGAACCCATGATTCTGCCAACCCCCACAGCTAGACATTTTCAGAAAAAAAACAACTAAGTAAAGTAACTAGAAAGGGAAAGTAGAGAGGAAAAACAAAGGGGAATTCGATTAAGTATAAAAGACGAAAAAAAGGGGATACTAGAGAGTGGGAAAGTAGAAAAGGGGAAGGAAATTTTTGGAAGCATGAACTCTCAACAAAGGTCCATTGTTTCCAAATCATCGTTTTGTAGTCCAATATTTTATCCACCTACTCGTTTTGTGTGTTTGATTTACTATCACAATTGACATACCTTTTCGAAGATTGTACTTTAGCTTCCTCTGTTGTGGCATATATGATTTCATCCTCTTGTCCAACTAATTTGTTTCTTTAAATGTATCACTGCAGAAACTGCAATGGACATGAAGGTAAGTTTATATATAGAAAGACATGTACACAAATAAATACATTTCTATTTATTTCATTGTAGCAGCACAAAAAACACAATTGACATGAAGATAAGTTATTATGTAGGAAGACATGGAATTGTGTTGCACCATACCTACTAAATTTGCAAATTCCTAAATCATGGAATTGTGCAACACAATAGAATAGGAATTTTGTTGCACCATACATCATTTTTTTCATGTGAAAGACACGGGTTCGATTCTCGTACGAGATAGGTAGGTATTCATTCCAGGGAAAGATGAGAATATTATTGAGGGAAAGGTGCAAAGGCTAAATAATTCATTATTCAATTGAGGCATTAGATTTCCACTTTGTCACATACGACAAAGGACCGAGATTTGTAATGCTAGAAAAAATGACAACCAGAGTTGTACACACAACATTGGGA
This sequence comes from Picea engelmannii, assembly GCA_009831015.1. Lineage (NCBI taxonomy): Eukaryota > Viridiplantae > Streptophyta > Pinopsida > Pinales > Pinaceae > Picea > Picea engelmannii. The sequence continues at coordinate 244,242 of ML803856.1, read as the reverse complement.
TGCACATGGTGCAGAGCCCGGGGAAAAAATCAGAGGAAAATTTAAGAGAAAGAAAGTATGCAGGATAAGAACGATGAATAAATACTTAAATATTATTACCTAATGCAGGACCTAAACCCTGGAAAGTGAAAAAAATAGCTCCAACTGTCAGCACAGGACCCCAACCTTGCAAAGTCGAAGCAAACAAAAACAAGCAACAATAAAAAAACCAACGAGGAAAGAATAAATACGAATGAAACTATGGTATCAAAACTTGTAAATGGTGAATGCTAGAATCATGGGTCCAATTGAGAGTGCAAGATCTCAACCCTCCAAAATGAAATAATAGGTCCTAGAACTACCCAGGATTTGCATTCCAGGTCCTCGAACTTGTTTTCTTTATAACTTACTGAAAAATGTCACCGACACAGATGGACAATGCCTAGAAATGGTGTGCAATTTTGTTGCATCTTAGTTACTGTTGCACCATATCTATCCCTTCTACACCTACCTACAATTTTATTCTATAAGAACATCTTGCAAAGGCAACAAGCTTCACATCATCTTTTTCATGTGAAAGACACATGTTTGATTTCCGTACGAGATAGGTAGGTACTCGTTCCCGGGCAAGCTGGGAATATCATTGAGGGCAAGGTGCGAAGGCTAAAGAATTTCGTATTCAATTGATGTGTTAGATTTCCACTTCGTCACATATGACAAAGGACCGGGATTTGTAATGATAGAAAAAATGACAGCCGGAGTTGTGAAGATGACATTGGCATGAACATGGTGTAAATCCTAGGGAAAAAAATCGAAGGAAAATTTAAGAGCATGAAAGTCTGTAGGACAAGAACGGTGAATAAATAGTTAAACATTCTTACCTTGTACATGACCTAGACCCTAGAAACTGCAAAAAACATCTCCAACTGCCGGCGCAGGACTCCAACCTTGCAAAGTCGAAGAAAACAAAAGCAAGCAACAAACAACAAACCAATGAGAAAGCACGAACAGGTCCAACCGCAGGTGCATGACCCCAAACCTACAAAAATGGAACCAAACAAAAAGAAGAAACAACCAATGAACCAATGAACAAGCAAAAACCAATGAACCAGTAAAGAATATATGTATGTTTAATAATGACTAAATTGCATTCCAAGCATAGAAGAAAAATGAAACATATGATGACCATGCCAGTGGAAATACTTAAACATTCTTACTTGCAAACTGTAAACAACAAAGAATAAACAATGAATACAAATGAGACTATGGTATTAAAACTTACTCGTCAATGATGAACGACAAAATTGTAGGTCCAATTGCGGGTGCAGGACCTCAACCCTACAAAATGAGAAAGCAACTCCAACTGCGGGTGCATGACCCCAACCTTGCAAAGTTGAAGCAAACAAAAGAAAGAAACACACACCAACAGGTCCAACTGCAGGTGTAGGACCTCAACCTTGAAAAGTTGAACCAAACAACAACAAGCAACAGTCGACGAGCCAACGAACCAACGAACAAGCAACAACCATTGAACTAGTAAACAATATCTGCATCTTCAATGATGCCTAAATTGCATTCCAAGCATATAAGAAGTATGCAACATATGATGGCTATGTGAGTGGTAGTGGAAAACAATATAGTCCAAATTCACTGCAACATTGTATGGAAAAATTTGAGGAAAAATGTATTGTGACAGACCTATTTAAGTAAACATTTAAGGCTGCCAGGCCTGTTTAAGGGCCTCATGCTATGTAAACATTTAAGTTATCAGGCCTATTCAAGTACCTCAAAAAGAGTGTCAATGCTAAAAAATTTCGGTATGTAAACATTTCAATAAAAATAAAAAAATTAAAAAAGAGTGTCCAAGCTCAAAACTTTGGATATATAAACATTTAAAACATTGGGAATAATAAAGCTGACAATAAGACTTCAAATCTATTATCCAATGAGATGATGACATATAAGTTTTTTTTATTATATAAAAAATAATGTTTTTAGTTCTATAGTTTGAACAATAGAGATGCAGAAATTTATAGTCAAAAGACATATTAATATGAAGTCAATGAATTATTGATCACTATAGTCTCTCTATGCCTTCGACAGGGACTAATAAAATGAAAAAAGATTCAACATGTTGAGATCTATCAAGAATGAATAAATAACTAATTCTATAACTTTTTTGTTGTATAATATAATCTTTATACAATGTTAGTGTACAATTAAGCCAAGTTTCTCTCTCTCTCTCTCTCTCTCTCTATCTCTCTCTCTCTCTCTCTCTCTCTCTCTCTCTCTCTCTATATATATATATATATATATATATATATATATATATATATACGGTGCTCGTGTGTCTATTCATTGAAGCGCTTTGTTTCTGTAGAGGAAGAAGACATTGCTTCCCAGTGGAAGGCCTCTTGGAATTCATTGAACGGAAAGACGATTCCATATCTCCTCCTACTCTAGGAAATCAAAATCACAAGACAAAACTCAATGAATGAGAAATAATCAATACACCTCAATTTAAACTCATAAAAGAAAAAATCATTAGTTCCAAAGGAATTTGAAATGTTAAAGCTTGGGCTCCTCAAGGTATGGGGATGTATGGTTCTCCAAAATATATAGCCAACCAAATATCAGAAGACCTTGGTAGTCTCTTGGAGTTTTGCTTGGAAAGAATAGTAGAGTTTTTTAAGCATTTCAGGAAGCTGACTTTTGCACACGTAATAAGGTGACATATTTATTATAAAAAAAGGCTCTCTCTGAGATGCCAGGGCAATTAGAATACTCTCAGTGGGAGGAGAGAAATGAGGGACCTTCCTATTTTTTGAAGTTATTCTGAAAATGCAGCTACAGGTTCAGTTTTTTGGTCTTCTTTTTGGACATGTATCTATGAGTTTACACTCATTAGACTTTGTTTGTGGGTAATGTTTTAGACTTGGGTTGTGGGTAATGTTTTGATGTGATTTGGCATAGTTTTTTCGAGTTGTGAAGGCAAAGAATATTTTTTTGAACAAGACTTTCATTTGCAAAAGATGGTTGTAAGAAAAAATATTATATTTTTATGAATATAAAGAAGAATTTTTTCTGTGGAAAAAAGTGGCATTTAAAAGAAGTATTAATTACAAAAAATATTTCAAGGTCAACCATAAATAAAATATTTCAATGTCACCCTCTATGAGGTGCTAATGAATAAGGACACCACTACATACACATGTTGTTAGGCCGCCAACCCATCATGTAGTACAAAAGGGGTTATGGCACAACAAGGGTCATTGATGGTGAGAGAGGAGGGGAAGATAGGATCTATAGGGTGGAGTATGAGCCATATTCCACAAATTAGTGAAATAATGCACGAGTACATATGAGGGGATTACTCCACTTGTGTCATGGGGAAGTCACTAAGAGTAGCTTCCATGGTGTGAATATGATGAAGGAGATAAAGTTGGTGCAATGAATGATGGGATACCCACCTAGGGAGGAGGGCTATAAGATTTCCAGGTTGAATGTTATCCCAGAATGATGGAGTAGGCCAGAAAAGGATGAGGAGGCTCAATGAGATGAGGTTCACCTAAATGCTCCAATGGACAACAACATGTGAGTTACAAGTAACCCATTTTTCTTTCTTTGGCTTCTATGATTGTCATAGCATTTGGCTTCTGGGTTGGAGTGGGGGGGGGGGGGGTCATTCATGTTAACACTCTGCATTGGCTGATCTTATGTTCACTATATATTGAGAGGAGAATAGAGGATAGGGTTTTAGTGATAGGAGGTGATAGTTTCACCCCTACCCTAGTTAGCAGACCAAAACACCCTCTCTTGCAGCATGTGAATCTATTTGACCCTTATTTATGCCTATTTTTCCTCAATATGACGAAAATAAACATTGTCGAGGTAGGCAAGGTAGGGGTAAGAAACCCAAGGCCTGCACTCTAAGGGAACCCATCCCCAAAGACCCAATATACATTACCCAAACTAATAAAGAAGTCATTACGGTAGGGAGGTTCCTCCACTCTAGGTTCAATGAGTCTATCAAATTCGAACTGGAGGAAATGGAAAACATAGTGAAATAAAGGAGACATAATTTTTCCAATGAACATATTCAATGAGAACATGAGGGATGGGTCCAAGGCTTGGCCTACTCTTGAACCCGTGACACTAAATTATTTCGAATTACCAAAACATATTGGTTGGTGAAAACCCTTATATCCCATGTCCTAGAAGAAAGAAATTTACAGTAGCAACATATCCTCAATACTAAATTGCTAGATGGAAAATTTGAGGCAGTTTAGAGTGGTGTTTGGGATTAAAATTGTGGTTTCTCAAGTCATAGAGGAAACTAAGGTTATGAACCATGTTGAGGGTTCATATGGATCTATGAGGATACAAGTGAATGTCATCATTCTTGAGGAAGATCCACGACCTTTGGGTACAAAACATGATGAATGATGGAAGTTAAAGAGCCAATGGACTTACCTGTGGATGATAGTGTCTTACCCACTACTATTTGATGGATTTGTAGTCTCTTATTATCATGTTTATATGTATATTTATAGTATGTTAGTTCAGGTTGTTATTTCCTTTTGTATAATGGTATATAACTAGATAATTTTGAAAACTATGGACAAGTATGTTTATGCTCAGCTGGTGGAGTAACTAGTTTCCCTTGAGGCAAAACTCCACTAGATACTCTTGTAACTTTTTGTAATATATATATATATATATATATATATATATATATATATATATATATATATATATATATATATATATATATATATATATATATATATATTGGCCTATCGAACCTTAAGAAGGTAAGAGATCACTTGGATTTCTTTAGAATTTATTCATGTGCTAGAAAAGCATTAAGAGAAGTATTCCAAGATTACCATAGGTTTTCTGAGTTGGAAGGTTGGTAGTGTGAAAAATATTATGAAATTGAGACATAATCTAGGTATATGTTGGGCATTCTAAGAGAAAGTGTTTTTCATCTTCAACCCTCTTATTGTCACAAAGATGATATATTCTTTCATCTTGTGGCATTTTGTGAATTGTCCAATACCTAGTTTCACTATGGATCTCGTGATAATTTGTTCTTATTTTAGAAATGTTGATTTTTTTTCTTTATACTAGTCAAAACATAATTACTTTTGATCTTCTAGATTAGGGTTGATCACATCCTTATAGTATCTTAATTTTCTTTTACCCTCTAAATGTTTTTTGCACCACAAGTTTTCCGTAAATTTAGATGTAATAATAATTTTAATATTATCCTTATTTTGCAATATCTCTCCTTTATTCCCCAATGATTTAGTTGAGATTGAGAATCTTTATGTCATCCTCGCTTGAGACAAATGTGATTTTGGCTAGAGTTTGAAGCAATTTTTGGAATCATTTTGTCTTCCATGCTGTTTAATTTGTTATTATACATTAGGTACCTAGTCATATATGCGTTTTCAATGGGGGAAAGGCTCACTTATGTGAGGAGGATATGATAGATTGTATTGCCTTTAATTATGAGATTATAAGTTATGAAATTCTTTTGGAACTTCTCTATATTTATCCATGATTCTCTAGAGACACTGCATCCCGATCTCCACATCCATATAAAATAACAAGAGTGATGAAACTCTCAAAGAGTAGTTTTTTCTTATCTCATATCCAAAGGTCCATTGATTTACAATTATTTTCGAGCCCATAATAAGATTTCCACCCTCCATTTATCCTTTTTCGAATGTTATAGTTATAGTTGAGCTTGTGATCAATATTGATTCTGAGATATTTGTATGAAGGCACTTCCTCCAAGTTGTTGTTGTCATATATGAAAGTATTGTAAGTGATCTTTTTGGATTTAATGATCATAACTTTTGTTTTGTTAGTGTTAACAGCCATACACATATTGGAGAATAAATCCTTGAGGATTCCTAGTTGCTTGTTGATATCAAAGGGGATCCTCACCATAACAACAATATCATCAACGTAAAGAAGAAGAATGACGACTATACAAATGAGGATTTGGATGACATAACTTGTTTCTTCCAAACTATCTTCTAACTTGTCAATATGTATGCCAAAATGTGTAGGGGACAAGGGACAACATTGCTTGACTCCTATATTACAATTAATTTCTTCCGACTATCCCTTATTGTTCCTAAACTTGGAAATAGCATTCTCGTACAACCTTGTCACAATAACCCTCATGTAACACACCCATGATGGGGAAAAAATAAATAATTAAAAAAAACAAAAAACTTGTCCTTCTTACAAGAATAGATCCTTTCCCTCTACGATTCTTAATTTGGGAAGCCACAGACTTAGCCCGACTCTCCGGTCAAGGTTCTTCGATCCTCTAAGTCAAACAAGACTTCAAGACCTGATAGTTTCACCTCCTATTCAAACACATGCCCTTTCGGTTTCTAGTATAGGTCTTACAATACCGGTGACCTTCTCCTTCGTGCTTCAGCGAAGGCTCGGAATTGGCGTTAGCCCCTTTTTATTGAACCCTTCTTGGATGTGACCTCGGGCGATGAAATCATGAAAACACACAATTGTGGGAGAGGCTAAAGGCTATTTGAAGCCAAACTACTTTTCGGCCCGCAATCCTCCTCAAGCCTCCATGTGTCCTTTCTCCAAAATCAGGGTTTGGATTACAACCCGCCCTCAACTTTTGAATTTTGTGCACCTCCGATCCCCACAATTATATGGGACCATTGATCTCCCAATATTGACGGTACCATCAGAATTGACGGTTCATATTTTCCCTTTTCAAGTCCACAGACCAAATCTGCTCCTCCTAAATCAACGGATGCAATCTCCTTCGGGATTCTGGACTTTGGGATTTTCAATTCTAAAAATCTGCTTTCTTCCATACATCAATCTTTCGTAGTTGGAAATATACGGAAACCCATCCTTCTAGATCAACGACCCTTCTTCTACTTTGAGTGTTTGACCTTTCAACTAGATCAATGGTTGAGATCTCCTTCGGGTGTTCGGACTTCTGAGATCTCAAACCTCCAACTTCACCCTTTTTCCCAACGGGTTTTATCTAAAGGTTATGATCCATCGATGTGTGTCCACTGGATATGATGATCAAGGATTACTTTGGGTCTTTAACCAGAGTCCATAGATTCATTCCATTTGTTCTCCAGATCTGACGGTCAAGGATTACTTTGGGTATTTACCTGGAGTCCACATATTCATGCCACGTGTTCTCTAGATCTGTTTTTTCATATATACTTTAGACGATTCGAAGGTCAATGTTTACTTTAGGTGTTTTCCCATAATCCACATATTCATGCCATCTTTCCTCTAGATCTGACAGTCCAGATCCATTTCGACCCTTCAACGCTTTGGCTCTTCGACGTTTCGGGCTTCGAGAGTTTCAACTCTCAATATGGAACTCTCGAGGTGATTTCTATGAAGTCTACGATTTGTCACCGTGTGTCCCTCGGGACCTAATGGCTAAGAATTACATTGGGATTCTACCCGGAGTTCACAGATCTACGCCATGTCTCTACTAAACTCCGATGACCCAGAACCACTTCGGGTGATCCGATGCCTGAGATTTACTTTGGGTGATCTGATGATTCAGATTCACTTCGGCTGACCGGACCAGTGATATTTGCTTCGGATTTTCGGCTGGACTGGCTTCGGAAATATCAAGTCTCAAAATTGCCTCCTCTCGAACAGATTCCTTTGGAGTCCATGATCTATCACCATGTGTCCCTCTGGATCGGGCAGTCTAGATTCACTTCAGGTCTTCGGGGTTTGAGGATTCCATCTTTTAACTGAAAACCCTCGAACCGATTTCCCTGGAGTCCACGATCCGTCACCATGTGTCCCTCTGGATCAGGCGGTCCAGATTCACTTCGGGTCTTCGGGGTTCAGGGATTTCAACTTTTAACCAAAACCCTCGAATAGATTTCCCCGGAGTCCATGATCCATCACCACGTGTCCCTCTTGGCAATGGATGGTCCCAAACTACTTCAGGACTTCAAAACTTTGGTAAGTTCTCTTCTCCTGCATGTGCAAGGTACTAAGGTTTGTGCACCTTGTTTAGATCATACAACTATCGAGCCTCTACGATGTGATCCAATGATCACTTTCATTCCTCCTTTTAGGATTCTGACTGACTCTGACTTAGAAGGTTTTCTAAGTGGTCAAAGGATTCGAACCTTGCTACTCCTATGACCCGTCTCCTGGATTTTATCTGTGCTTGTGAAAGCACTATATCTTCTGAGCTTGATCTCTTTGAAGGTTTTCTCCATCCCACGCACTCTTTTCATTTCAGGGATCGATTCAACCTCAGATCGAAGGTCAACGACGATCGACAGTTCACAGAAATTGTGCTATCCCAACATGCGAGCTCTTTACCAAGGAGTTTGACCTCCGCAATATGAAAAGTGCTCACTCTATTCTAGTCTACCCGGGATTCGTTGATCCTCCAGTCCATCAAGATCAATGACAAGGGTCAATTGTGGGCTGTGAACTAGCACATCTGCTATTTTCACCTTCGCGGTCTGCAGTGATTTCCCACGCTCAATTTTCGTTCATATATCGATGGTGCATAACAATTGCGGGGTTTAACTTGACCTTTGTACAACTTGACATCTCATAGCCTCGAGATCCAAATTCCCTAGACCCAAGTCATGTGGATATTCATAAAACACTGGGGCTATGATCCCTGCTCTTAGTCAGGTTTTTGGTTAAGGAAACAAACACAAGTTCAAAGTCTCCTAGACTACTGGTATGAAGGGAACACCTTCCCGACTCACAGAGCTTTAAGCTCTAAATCAAGGAAAGGTAACTTGTGAGATTACCAAATCAGTAGATATGCCTAGAGGCTTGCTCCAACTCCGGAACGATGATGTAAATTCCTGGGGAATGCACCTTCGAGTGATTAAACTGGGGTGTATGGAAATTCAAGAAGAATTATAGGTTCTTAAAGAAACATCCACATACTCATAACTTAATCATTTAATACAGAGAACTAAACCTTTATAAACATGTAAATACTCACATACATCCACTATTTACAATTCAAAACATAAGGCAAGAGAAGACACTTATTAGAATGATAGAGTGTGATGTGACTGCTGAAAGGGGTGCTCATTTCCACCCAACCATAGGCTCAATCAATCGCAATGAATTTATCACTTGCCACCCCCGAGCTTAAGTCATGATGCTTTGAGATTCAATCTCTTCCATCTTAATGGAAGTAGGGACGAAGGTTAATCTCCTTCTCCTAATACAAAAAATAGATAAGGACAAAGGTTACTCTCCTTCTCCTGGTTCAGTCTCTATTTTATGTGATCAAAAATAACTGTTCCTCTTTCAGTCCTTCCGTGGACCCGATATTTTCCTCTCTCGTCTCTGCATTTTTCTTCGCAAGTCTCCCACTGACCACCACACTCCCTTTCTTGTTGTTTTCTGGAAGATTGCGTGTGGCTCGAATTTCTAGTCCATGGTTAGGTCTGGAAGCCTTACGGATGGGCGGTCTTCTCCATTCCCTCATTAACTCTTGAGGAGGCCTTCCCACCTACCAGACTGACTGTAATTTATTCACGAGTCAGGGGGTTGTTATGATATAATAAAATTAATTCCAACATGGTACTGGTTCGGTGGAGGTTAACGCAACCATTCCTGGTCCCCTCCACCACCTTTCACAACATTTCGTGGTCTTTCTTAGCACATCCCCTCTTTCAACAGTCACACAATGTGTAACCATTTTCTATTAAAATAATATAATTTACATCCATCGAACTTCTACACAAGATCCATCAAAATAAATATTCACACTTTTAATTTTTCCGTAGTTCCTTGGCCCATATAGTTATATTTACAAACTGGGGGAAACATGGTGTTACAATTCCCTCCCCCTTAAAGGAACATTGTCCTACAAGTTCTATCTATCATCATGACATGTATGTATAGGAGTAAACAAATTCGGATATGTATGTCTCATGGCATCCTCCATTTCCCACGTAGCCTCATCTGGGCCAAAGTGTTTCCATTGCACCTTGACTTGTGCAATGGTTTGGTTCCTAAGTGAGGTTTCCTTCCTGTCTAATATGCATTGGGGTTTTGGTAGGAATACTCCCTCCAACCACACTTGGATCACAGACCAGTCAATTATATGATTAGCATCATGTACACATTTCTTCAATAATGAAACATGAAAAACATTATGTTCCTTTATAGTGGGAGGAAGTGATAGCCTATAGGCTATAGGTCCCACTCTATCTACGACTTCAAAGGGTCCACAATACCAAGGTGCCAATTTGGCACAGGATCCCATTCTCAGGGAACTCTTCCTGGGTCTAACTCTGAGATAGACACGGTCTTAGGTATTGAACTCTCAGGGATTTCTTTTCCTGTCTATCCTGAGCAATCTTCAGATTTTGCTTTATCTGAATTACTTGTTGTTCCATTTATTTCAACATATCAGTTCCGATTGTAATTCTGTCCACTGGATTATTCTAGCTAATTGGAATCTTACACTGTCTACCATAAAGGGCTTCAAAAGGGCTCATCTTCAAGGATTCTTGATAACTGTTGTTGTAGGCAAATTCTACCAATGGTAGGTTGTCTTCCCACTTCTTAGGTTGGTGCATTACATGCATCCTTAACATGCCTTCCACTATTTGGTTTACTCTTTCTATTTGTCCATCAGTTTGAGGGTGGTAGGTTTTGTTGAACAACAATTTAGTCTCAAAACCAACCATTAGGGATTTCCAAATCTCTAAGTAAATTTGGTGTCTCTATCAGATATAATTTCCTTGGGCATGCCATGCAGTTCGAATATCTCCATGAAGATGTTGGCAATATTTATTTCCTTGCAGGTTGACTTGACAGGGATGAAATGGGAAGACTTACTCAGTTTTTCCACCATGAACATGATGGCGTCATTTTGTTTGGTCGACTTTGGTAGTCTAGTGATGAAATCCATGGAGATGGTTTCCCATTTCCATTCTGGGATTGGTAGGGGCTGTAACAATCCTGCTGGATGTCGGCGCTCAGCCTTAATTTGCTGGCACTCTAGGCACTTAACTAGGTAGTTAGCTATGTCTTTCTTCAACCCATGCCAATAGAATTGTTTCCTAGTGGCTGTGATAATATTATGATATCCTGGGTGACCAGTATATGGTCTCTTATGTAGTTCATCCATTATGAGCCTCTTCAAGTCGACATAGTTTGGAATATACAATCTATTTATGTAAGTCATAAGCTCTTCCTCGAGCATTTGGTAGCCTTCATATTTCATCCCTATAGGATCTTGTGTTAGGTATGAGGTCACGATATTGAAGAATGAATCTATCTCTTGTGCATTTCTGACTCTTTCCTTAACATCCGTTTCGCAGGCTCTTTCTGCTGCTAGATGATTCGTCTTTATACTCCTGTTAAGGGAATCGACCACCCTATTTTCCTTTCCTTTTATGTGTTTGATTTCAAAATCAAATTCACTTAGGAGATCCATCCACGTAGCTTGCCTGGCATTGAGTTTTGGTTGATCAAATAGGTGTCTCAATCCACAATGATCTGTCATAAGAAAAAATCTTCTACCCAGGAGGTGGTGCCTCCACATTTTTAAAGCATGTACTATGGAAACCAATTCTAGGTCATGGGTCACATAATTGATCTCATGCTCATTTAATGTCCTGTACGTGTAGCATATTACACGTCCCTCTTGCATAAGGACTCCTCTGAGTCCTTCCTTGCAGACATCTATATGCACAAGGAAATAATTATCCGGGTCCACAATATTTAGCACAGGTGCATGGGTCAGGAGGTATTTCAGTTTCTGAAATCTTTCTTCACATTTCAAAGTCCAAATGAATTTAATCCCCTTTTTCTGAAGGGCAGTGATTGGAAAGATAATATTGGAAAACCCTTTTATGAAACTTCTATAGTATCCCACTAAGCCCATGAAGGATCTAATATTAGATACATCCTTCTGGGTAGGCCATTCCATAATATATCTGATCTTGTCAGGGTCTATTGCCACTCCTTCCTTAGAAATGACATGGCCTAGGTAATGGGCTTGCTTCTGAAAGAAGTCACACTTGATAAACTTAACATAGAGATGATGCTATCTTAGTACTTGAAGTACAAGTCTATGGTGTTCTTCGTGGTCCTCCCTTTCCTTGGAGTAGATTAGTATATCATCAATGAAAACCAATACAATTTTTTCTAGAAATTTGCTTAGTACATTATTCATCAAGCACATAAAAGTGGCCGGGGCATTGGTTAACCCAAACAACACCACCATGAATCCATAGTGACCATACCTTGTCTCGAAGGATGTTTTTTGGATGTCTTCATCCTTAATCCGGACTTGATGGTAGCCAAATCTTAGTTTGATATTCGAGAAGATGGATTCACCTCCCAATTGGTCGAACATGTCATCGATTCTTAGTAAGGGGTAATTGTTCTTTATGGTTGCCTTATTGAGTTGTTTGTAATATATGCACGGTCAGAGTGTGCCATCTTTATTTTTCACAAACATGACAAGCACTCCCCATAGAGATACACTGGGTTAGATGTAGCGTTTGTCCATCATCTTCTTTAGTTGTAGCTTGAGATCAACCAGCTCTGGCGTGCTCATTCTGTATGGTGTTCTAGATGACGGTACCACTCCCATTGTAAGTTCTATCGAGAATCCAATATCCCTTCTCAGAGGTAGACTTGGTATTCTTCTGGGAATACATCCTTTTATTCTCTTAATATAGGGTGGTCCTCTAGGTTTGGTTTTTCATCCACAACAAATTCCAATACCTGTATGTCATATAAGGAATACCCCTTTCTGCAATACTTTTTCATTTGAAGGGTTGATATTTGCCTCACCGAGACATGCTTCTGAATCCCTTGAAGGGTCATCTTTCTCCCTTCTTCATTTACACATTCTATAGTTTTATGATAACAATCCAATTTAGTTTTGTAAGCAACCAACCAATCCATACCAATCAACAAGTCATAATATCCCAAGGGAAGAACGTTAAGGGTTTCTTGGGTGGGAAATCCACCCATGATGAGTTGATAGGCTGGTATGACCTCTGCCACTTTTCTTTTGGTCCCAGTGGCTAATTGCACCAACCATGGTTTAACATGTCTAATTGGTTGCAATTTACACTTATCAATAGTCTGAGGGGCCACATAACTCAAATTAGAACATGGATCAATTAAAATAGAAACTAGATGGTCTATGATCATACCTTCTAGATCCACCACTGAAGCTTGGTGGTTGTCTTGATTATTGTCAAGGGCCGCATAGATTCGTGGCATGCTCCTAGCCACATCATTAACGATGGTAACTTCTTGGATGATGTAGACTTTCTTACTATTCTATTGTCTATGTGGGCAGTCCCTCAATTTATGATCCTCTCCACAACCCCAACATTTTAAGGGTTCCTTCTTTAGGTTATCTGTCATTCCTGGGGCTGTCTTAAAATTTTTATTTCCCCTTTGAGAGGGGAAATTTTGCTGATATACACTTCTAGTAGGAAGGCTCCTTCTAGAATCTTTTCTATAGTTCTTGAATCTTGAGGATTTAAACCCCTTCCTCTGGAATCCCGAACTACTCCCTTTCCTCCAATCCTCATGAGGTATTGTCTTATTCCCAAACTGTTCATAACAATATCTCCCTTTCGGGATAGTTTCTTATAAGATATTTGGTTCGTCGAACTCAATTTTGTTCCGGTAGGTCCGAGGTAACCCAAAAATGAACCGTTGCATCTTTACTTTTTCATCTTTTATGTAGGGTACATACCTCAGTAGTTCAAGAAATCTATTAACAAATTCATCTATGGTGAGCTGCCCCAGCTAGAGTTCATAGAATTCCTTAGTGTTTCCATCCATGTATTTCTCTGAAAAATACTGCTTCCTGAAGCATTTCTCAAATTGTTTCCATGATAGTTCCTTCTCATGGACTCCTTTCACGTTCCTAAGGTCTTCCCACCAAATGGAAGTGATGCAGGAGTATCTCAAGCGACCCAGCATGGGGATAAAGGAAAACTGGTAATACGAACAGTGCCCAATGCAAATTTTGAAATATCTTGAATCATTAATGAAACCATCAAGTGGAGGCACACTTGTAAAATTTAAATGGACCTTGAGCGATCTGCTCTCATCCTTAGTAGGTAGAAGGCATTTATGGTAGTTAATGCAAGTAGATAGAATTTAATTCTAGATTAGACAGTTTAGAATGAGAGAGGGAAATGGGATATAGACACCCTCATTGTGTATTGTAACATAGAGGAGAAGAGAACAAAAGAATAGAAAAAAGAAGAAGAGAGCATAGAGCATAGAAGAGGAGAAACAAAGAGCGGTGTAGCCGAAATCCATGTACAGAAGTCCTGAATTAATACAAGAAAGTTGTGATTCAGACTCATGGTGTTCATATATTCTCTGTGTATGCATTTTTGAATGTTATGCTCATGAATGTTTTACTCTTTCTGTCATGCAAATTATTTTATGCTATGTATGAATGATTTCTTGTTAAATGTTTGAAATCTAAGAGAGAGAGAGAGAGAGTAAGGGAAATGAGTTTCAATTGTTTCTCTATTTGAGCAAGAGTTCCTGCAAGGAGTGTAGTTGAATTTTCCGCAAGGAGTGCATCGACAAAGTGATCAGAGGTTTGTCTTTGAAAGCTCAGAAGAGATAGCTTTTGTTCTCATTCCCTCAGAAGTGCAGTTGGGCACATGAGTCGTGCAAGGTGTGCGCAGGCCGAGTATAGTTTCAGGTTTGGTGACCTGAATGATTTGTTGAGAGACTGTTGTTGCAGGAGTGTGTAGAGTCAAAGGGAGTTCAAAACTTGAAGGTGTTTGAAGGTCTGCCGCAAGGAGTGCGAGCAGGATTTTTCTGAAAGACTTGAAGTCATGGGAAGCTCAGAAGGATTTGAACCTTTGAAGGGGTCAAAGGAAGGCAAGAGGCCGAGTACCTGGAAAATTTGAAGGAAGGCGTAGCGACGTCGACCGCAAGAAGACAAGCTCCAAAGAGTGAGAGATACTTTGTTTAGTTCGTGCAGAAGTTCTCAAGGGAAGATGGACGGTCGAAATTCTATGAGGAGAATTCACGAAGTCCCGTGAGCCGTCAGATCTCACGGAAGAAGCAGGGGAGTTACGACGAGTATTCCCAAAGGTTCTAAGCTCAGGAGGATTAGAGCCGTAGATTTGAGCCACAGGAGCCGTTGGATTTACCCGTGAACTTCTATTTCTGGTTTTCCCGAGTGGAAGTCCCGTAATTTTGGCAACAAGACTCGCGAAATCATGAAACATGAAGTCCCGAAGGCCTAAAGGATTGTGTGGGCCACAAAATCGGCAGGGTGGACAAGTGGCGCACTATCAACATGGGAGTAGAATTCTGTTGACCATTTCGGGGTTTCATGGGTGAAGATCCGAACTCTTTGCATTACGATTCACGATATCGTGAAGTCCGAAGTCCCGACGGAGTGAAAGGCCATTGAACGGTCAAAGCTTGTGAGCGTATTGAAGTTTCGGTAAATCGGGTTTCGGGAATCATGGGAACGAGTTGCTTGACATTGCGACTGTCGAAATCGCGATAAGGAGAAATCTTAAAGAGAGAGAGAGAGAAAAGGTCAAGCGTTGACTGTTTTTAGGTTTTCGGAGATTGAGAAACAAGGCGCTTGACCACTAGATTTGCGAAAATGCGAAGTCCGACCTCCTGAAGTATAAGGGGGAATTTCTCGAAGTTATTTGTGGGTGCAGATTTCCTGAAAGGGAAAGGGAAGAGCCATTGACATCACGACCGTCGAAATCACGATAAGGAGAAATCCGAAAGAGAGAGAGAGAGAAAAGGTCAAGCGTTGAGTGTTTTCAGGTTTTCAGAGATTGAGAGACAAGGCGCTTGACCACTAGATTCACGAAAGTGCGAAGTTTGACCTCCTGAAGTATAAGGGGGAATTTCTCGAAGTTAGTTGTGGGTGCCGATTTCCTGAAAGGGAAATGGAAGAGCCATTGCCGAAAGCTCTTAGGGCCAGTATAAGGGAAAATATCCTGTGTACGTGGACCTTTCAACCTGCGGGTTGAGGGTTGCATGCGTCAGGTTTGGTATCAGAGCACATAAAGGTTCTTTGCTTTTTGTAGCAAGGAAAAGGAGAATTCACCATGCTGCCGAGAAGAAGTTGCAGTTGAAGATGCAGCAAACGAACGTTTGATTAGGGCTATTGCAAGAATTGGTGCAAGAGCGAAAATGGACATTCTAGTTTATGAGGGAAATCTGGATGCAGAGGAGATTCTAGACTGGATTAGATCTCTAGACACATACTTTGACTACGAAGATGTTGAAGAGGACAAGAAAGTCAAACATGCTGTCACAAGATTGAAGGGACATGCAACATTGTGGTGGGATGAACTACAAGCTGACAGACGTTGCAAGGGAAAGCAGAAGATCAAAAGCTGGGACAAAATGATCGCAAAGATGAAAGTGAAATTCATCCCCAGATATTATCAAATTACTCTGTTTCGAAGGATGCAAAACTTGAGACAGATGCTGATGACAGTGAAAGAATACACTGAAGAATTCTACAGGCTGAACATCAGGGCATGTCATCGGAAAAGCGATGATGAAAAAGTTTCCAGATACATGAATGTCTTGAGATACGGCATTCAGGATGAGATGAGCATGGTAACCATCAAAATGGTAGAAGATGCTTATCAAATGGCTCTAAAAGTGGAAGAGAATCTGAGCCGAAAGCAGGGTCAAAGAGGTTGAGGCAGAAGTCAGCCCAAAGGTAAATCAGTTGCCCAGGATAAATATCAGAAGCCCAAGGAGGACTGGAAGGAAACTCAGACTCGAACTGAGAGAGGTGGAAGCTCACAGCGAGGGAAATATGATGAACAATGAGGGAAACATACCGAGAAGAGAGGAGATTATGCTGATAATAATATTTTTCCTCATACGAGAGGTAGAGGAAGAGGAAGAGGTGTTGTAATAACATGCTTCACATGTGGAAAGAATGGGCATAAGTCTTATGAGTGTCCATATAAAAAGAAAGAGAGCGGGGAGACTCACATTGCCGAAGCACAAAGGTGAGATGTTGAGACAGAAGATGCTGAAGGCGAAAGATCGTTGATGATGCGAAAAGTTCTTTTGACACCAGAGAAGGAGGTGGAGAGTTCAGTCCAAAGAAACAGACTTTTCTGTACTGCTTGCAAAACCAAGGAAAGGGTATGCAAGGTCATTGTGGACAGTGGTAGCACAGATAATCTCGTTTCTACAGAGATGGTAGAAAAGCTGGAGCTGGAGACGATTGATCATCCAAGTCCATACAGAGTTTCGTGGCTACAAAAAGGACATCAGGTAACTGTCACTAAACAATGTTTAGTTGAATTTAAAATAGGATGATATAATGATAAGATGCTCTGTGATTTCATTTCCATGGATGTTTGTCATCTATTACTGAGTAGACCATGGAAATATGACAGGAATGTGGTTCATGATGGGAGAATGAACACATACACACTGGAAAAGAATGGGAGAACTCACATGTTGCTTCCAATCAAGGATAAGGAGGTGAAACCGGAAGTAAGTAACACCGTACTTCTCATGAGTGGGAAGGAACTTCTTACAGAGGTTAAGAAGAAGGAAGAACCACAATTTATTGTGGTCAGAAAACCGAAGATTGTTTTGACCAGCACAAGAGTGGATGATTTACCAGAATAAGTTCAGGAACTATTGGAAGAGTTCGCTAACATAGTAGTTGATGAACTACCTCGTTCATTGCCACTGATTAGAAGTGTGATTCATCATATTGATTTCATACCAGGAGCTAGTTTGCCAAACAAAGTCGCGTACAGATTGACGCTGCAGGAGAATGAAGAGGTTAAAAGACAAGTCCAGGATTTGTTGGACAAAGGTTTGGTTAGGGAAAGCTTGAGTCCGTGTGCTGTTCCGACAGTACTCAGTCCGAAGAAAGATAGAGGATGGAGGATGTGTACTGACTTGAGGAAGATTAACAATATAACCATCAGGTACAGATTCCCATTGCCAAGGATGGACGATCTGATGGATTGCTTGAGTGGGGAAAAATTCTTTTCAAAGATTGATTTGAAAAGCGGTTATCATCAAATCTATATGAGAGAAGGTGATGAATGGAAGATGACATTCAAAACCAATGAAGGGTTGTATGAATGGCTTGTTATGCCATTTGTCTTAACAAACACGCTGAGTACCTTCATGAGGTTGATGAACGAAGTCTTGAGGGAGTTCATCGGATTTTTTTTTATCGTATATCTAGATGACATACTGGTTTTCAATAAAATAGTGGAAGAGCATATGAAACATTTGGCTACAGTGATGCAGAGGTTACAACAGGATAAGTTGTTGATAAACATGAAGAAATCCTCATTCATGAAGACATAGCGTATGAAGCAGGCTTATGAAGCAGCTGAGAATCCAATTCTCAGAGATAGAAGCCAATGGACAGAATACATGATCCAGGAGGGACTACTGTTTAAAGGTAATCAACTTTGTATTCCAAAATTCTCCATGAGGGAGAATTTGCTGAAGGAGAAACACAGTGGAGGATTAGCAGGACACTTTGGCCATGACAAGACATTCGCAAAGTTAAATGAGTCATATTTTTGGCCGGGAATGCGAGCAGACATCAAGAGGTTCATGGAAAGGTGCAGAATTTGCCAGCATTCGAAGGGAAGGAAACAAAATGCAGGGTTTTATCAACCATTTCCCATACCTGAGAGGACGTGGGATGCAATCAACATGGATTTCATATTGGGGTTGCCAAGAACACAAAGAGGTTTTGAATCAATCTTTGTGGTGGTGGATATATTTTCCAAGATGGCACACTTCATTCCATGTCAGAAAACCAGTGACGCAAATCACATTGCGAATCTGTTTTTCAAAGAAGTCATTCGACTTCATGGCTTACCAAGGAGCATAGTTTCAGATCGAGACACCAAGTTCATAGGACACTTTTGGAGGACCTTATGGAAGAATATGGGAACTAACTTGTCCTTTAGTTTGGCTTATCATCCTCAGACAGATGGACAGACAGAAGTGGTGAACAGAAGTCTGGGAGACTTGTTGAGAAGCCTGGTGACAGAACACCACAGCTAGTGGGACAACATATTAGCACAGGCGAAGTTTTCTTATAATGACTTAGTTAACAGAATCACGGGGCAGAGTCCGTTTCATATTGTTTATGGCATGCAGCCGAGAGGAATTTCTGAGCTGAGAGATTCAGAACAGACTACGATTAGGAGCGCTAGTGCAGAAGATTTCACAGAGGCGATGAAGGAACTCCACAGCCAGGTGAAGGAGCGTTTACAGAATTCGGGCCAGAAATATAAGCACAAAGCAGATCAACACAAAAGACAAATTCAATTTGAGGTTGGTGATTTGGTTCTGGCACATTTGAGAAAGGAAAGGTTCCCAAGAGGAACATATAATAAACTGAAGATGAAGAAAATGGGACCATGTAAGGTCTTAAAGAAATTTGGGGCGAATGCTTACGAGATTGAATTACCCGATGGGATCAGAATTTCTCCAATATTCAATAACTTAGATTTGTACCCATATAAAGTTGAGGATGTAGGGACATGAAATGAACAACCATAAGTCCAGTGGACAAAACAGATGCAAGTTACAGAAAAGCCGCAGATGGAGCACATACTGGACAAAAGAGTGAGCAAGAAGACCAAGTGAAAGCAATACTTTGAATATTTGGTCAAGTGGAAGGGCCATCTAGTTGAATATGCCAGCTGGGAGAACGAAGCGGAGTTCCAGAGGCATGGACACACCGTACGCGAGCTCATGGATAGGAGCCCATGAAATTTTTCAAGCAAGGGAGTATGATGCAGGAGCATCTCAAGCGAGCCAACGCGGTGATAAAGGACAGCTGGTGATACGAAAAGAGCCCAACGCAAATTTTGAAATATCTTGAATCATTAATGAAACCATCAAGTGGAGGCACATTTGTAAAATGTAAACGGACCTTGAGCGATACACTCTCGTCCTTAGTAGGTAGAAGGCATTTATGGTAGTTAATGCAAGTAGATAAAATTTAATTCTAGATTAGACAGTTTAGAATGAGAGAGGGAAACGGGATATAGACACCCTCATTGTGTATTGTAACATAGAGGAGAAGAGAACAGAAGAATAAAATGAAGAAGAAGAGAGCATAGAGAATAGAAGAGGAGAAACAGAGAGTGGTGTAGCCGAACTCCATGTACAAAAGTCCTGAATTAATACAAGAAAGATGTGATTCAGACTCATGGTGTTCATATATTCTTTGTGTATGAATTTTTGAATGTTATACTCATGAATGTTTCACTCTTTCTGTCATGCAATTGATTTTATGCTATGTATGAATGATTTCTTGTTAAATGTTTGAAATCTGAGAGAGAGAGAGAGTAAGGGAAATGAGTTTCAATTGTTTCTCTATTTGAGCAAGAGTTTCTACAAGGAGTGCAGTTGAATTGTCCGCAAGTAGTTCGTCGACAAAGTGTTCAGAGGTTTGTCTCTGAAATCTCAGGAGAGATAGATTATGTTCTCATTCCCTTAGAAGTGCAGTTGGGCACAGGAGTCATGCAAGGTGTGCGCAGGCCGAGTATAGTTTCAGGTTTGGTGACCTGGATGATTTGTTGAGAGACTGCTGCTGCAGGAGTGCGCAGAGTCAAAGGGAGTTCAACACTTTATGGTGTTTGAAGGTCTGCCACAAGGAGTGCGAGCAGGAGTTTTCTTAAAGACTCGAAGTCGTGGGAAGCTCAGAAGGATTTGAACCTTCGAAGGGGTCGAAGGAAGGCAAGAGGCTGAGTACTTGGAAAATTTGAAGGAAGGAGTAGTGACGTCGACCGCAGGAGGACAAGCTTCGAAGAGTGAGAGATACTTTGTTTAGTTCGTGTAGAAGTTCTCAAGGGAAGACGAACGATCGAAATTCTTTGAGGAGAATTCATGAAGTCCCATGAGCCGTTAGATCTCACGGAAGAAGCAGGGGAGTTACGACGAGTATTCCCAAAGGTTCTAAGCTCAGGAGGAGTAGAGCCGTAGATCCAAGCCACATGAGCCGTTGGATTTATCCATGAACTTCTATTTCGGGTTTTCACGAGTGGAAGTCCCGTAATTTTGGCAACAATACTCGCAAAATCATGAAACACGAAGTCCCGAAGGTCGAAAGGATTGTTTGGGCCACAGAATCGGCAGGGTGGACAGGTGGCGCACTATCGACATAGGAGTAGAATTCCGTTGACCATTTCAGGGTTTCTTGGGGTGAATATCTGAACTCTTTGCATTAGGATTCGTGATATCGCGAAGTCCAAAGTCCTGATGGAGTGAAAGGCCGTTGAAAGGTCAAATATTGCGAGCGTATAGGAGTTTCGGTAAATCGGGTTTTAGGAATCACGGGAACGAGTTGCTTGACATCGCGACCGCCGAAATCGCGATAAGGAGAAATCCGAGAGAGAGAGAGAGAGAGAGAGAGAGAGAGAGAGAGAGAGAGAGAGAGAGAGAGAGAGAGAGAAAAGGTCAAGCATTGACTGTTTTCAGGTTTTCGGAGATTGAGAGACAAGGGGCTTGACCACTGGATTCGCGAAAGTGTGAAGTCCGACCTCCCGAAGTATAAGGGAGAATTTCTCGAAGTTAGTTGTGGGTATAGATTTCCCGAAAGGGAAATAGAAGAGCCATTGCCGAAATCTCTTCGGGCCAGTATAAGGGAAAAGATCCTGTGTACGTGGACCTTCTGACCTGCGGGTTGAGGGTTGTGTGCGTGAGGTTTGGTATTAGAGCACAGAAAGGTTCTTTGCTTTCTGTAGCAAGGAAATTGAGAATTCACCATGCCGCAGAGAAGAAGGGACAGACAAACACCCGACCCACCAGAGGATAGGGAAATGCCGAGAAGAAGAGGTAGGTAGATGACTGATCCCGCCATGGAAAAAGAAATGCGTGATTTATGTGCTAGACTTGAGGACATGGAGAAAACACATAGCCATATAGTTGGTGCTGGGGATCTTAGTGATTCTGAAAGTGAAATTGAGGCTGAACATGAAGAAGAAGAAGTTGCAGCTGAATATGCAACAAACGAATGTTTGATTAGGGCTATTGCAAGAATGGGTGCAAGAGAGAAAATGGACATTCCAGTTTATGAGGGAAATCTGAATGCAGAGGAGATTCTAGCTTGGATTAGAGCCCTGGACACATACTTTAACTATGAATATGTTGAAGAGGACAAGAAAGTCAAACATGCTGTCACAAGATTGAAGGGACATGCAACATTGTGGTGGGATGAACTACAAGCTGACAGACACTACAAGGGAAAGCAGAAGATCAAAATATTTGACAGAATGATCGCAAAGATGAAAGTGAAATTCATCCCCAGAGATTATCAAATTACTTTGTTTCGAAGGATGCAAAACTTGAGACAGAAGCTGATGATAGTGAAAGAATACACTGAAGAATTCTACAGGCTGAACATCAGGGCAGGTCATCGGAAAAGTGGGGATGAAAAAGTTTCCAGATATATGAATGGCCTGAGATACGACATTCAGGATGAGATGAGAATGATAACCATCCAAAAAATAGAAGATGCTTATCATATGGCTCTAAAAGTGGAAGAGAAGCTGAGCCAAAAGAAGGGTCAAAGAGGCCGAGGCAGAAGTCATCCCAAAGGCAAATCAGTTGCCTAGGATGAATCTCAGAAGCCCAAGGAGGACTGGAAGAAACCTTAGACTTGAACTGAGAGAGGTGGAATCTCACAACAATGGACTTATGCTGAACAACGAGGGAAGCATACCGAGCAGAGAGAAGATTATGCTAATAATAATATTTTTCCTCATACCAGAGGTAGAGGAAGAGGAAGAGGTGGAGTAATAACATGCTTCACATGTGGAAATAATGGGCATAAGTCTTACGAGTGTCCATATAAAAATAAAGAGAGTGGGGAGACTCACATCACCGAAGCACAAAGGTGAGATATTGAGACAAAATATGCTGAAGGTGAAAGATCGCTGATGATGCGAAAAGGTCTTTTGAAACTAGAGAAGGAGGTGGAGAGTTCAATCCAAAGAAACAGACTTTTTCGGACTGCTTGCAAAACCAAGGACAGGGTATGCAAGGTCATTGTGGACAGAGGTAGCACAGATAATCTCGTTTCTACAGAGATGGTAGAAAAGATGGAGCTCGAGACGATTGATCATGCAAGCCCATACAGAGTTTCGTGGCTCCAAAAAGGACATCAGGTAACTGTCACTAAACAATGTTTAGTTGAATTTAAGATAGGAGGATATAATGATAAGATACTTTGTGATGTCATTCCCATGGATGTTTTTCATCTATTGCTGGGTAGACCATGGAAATATGAAAGGAATGTGATTCATGATGGGAGAATGAGCACATATACCCTGGAAAAGAATGGGAGAAATCACATGTTGCTTCCAATCAAGGATAAGGAGGTGAAACCAGAAGTAAGTAACACCGTAATTCTCATGAGTGGGAAGGAACTTCTTCTTACAGAGGTTAAGATGAAGGAAGAACCGCAATTTATTGTGGTCAGAAAACCGAAGATTGTTTTGACCAACACAAGAGTGGATGATTTACTAGAAGAAGTTCATGAACTATTGGAAGAGTTCACTGACATAGTAGTGGACAATCTACCTCGTTTGTTGCCACCGATTAGAAGTGTGAGTCATCATATTGATCTCATACTAGGAGCTAGTTTGCCAAACAAAGCTGCGTATAGATTGACGTCGCAGGAGAATGAAGAGGTTAAAAGACAAGTCCAGGATTTGTTGGACAAAGGTTTGGTTAGGGAAAGCTTGAGTCCGTGTGATGTTCCGACAATACTCAGTCCGAAGAAAGACGGAAGCTAGAGGATGTTTACTGACTCGAGGGAGATTAACAAGATAACCATCAGGTACAGATTCCCATTGCCAAGGATGGACGATCTGATGGATTGCTTGAGTGGGGAAAAATTCTTTTCAAAGATTGATTTGAAAAGCGGTTATGATCAAATCCGTATGAGAGAAGGTGATGAATTGAAGATGGCATTCAAAACCAATGAAGGGTTGTATGAATGGCTTGTTATGCCATTTGGATTAACAAACATGCCGAGTACCTTCATGAGGTTGATGAACGAAGTCTTGAGGGATTTCATCGGAAAATTTGTTATCATACATCTGGATGACATACTGGTTTTTAGTAAAACAGTGGCAGAGCATTTGAAACATTTGGCTACAGTGATGCAGAGGTTACAACAGGAGAAGCTGTTGATAAACATGAAGAAATCCTCATTCATGAAGACAGAGCTCATTTATTTGGGATTTGTTATTTCTGCAGACAAATTGAGGATGGATCCAGATAAGGTGGAGGTAATCAAGAATTGGCCATCACCGAAGAATATCTTTGAGGTGAGAAGTTTTCATGGATTGGCTAGTTTCTACCGAAAATTCATCAGGAATTTTAGTGGAATTAGTGCACCAATAATGGATACAGTGAAGAAAAGACACAAGTCTTTTCACTGGACAAAAGAAGTTGAGAAGAGTTTTAATCTGTTGAAGAGGAAGATCATGGAACAACCAATTTTGGTGTTGCCGGATTTCAAAAAAACATTTCAGGTGAAATGCGATGCAAGTGGATTTGCAATATGGACAGTCTTGAGTCAAGATGAAAGACCGATAGCATACCCCGGTGAGAAGTTGAATGAAGCAAAAGTGAAATAATCCACTTATGATAAGGAGTTCTATGCTATCATCCAGGCATTGAAGAAATGGAGGCATTACTTGATTCCCAAGGAGTTTGTCTTATACAGTGACAATCATGCATTGCAATTTGTGACTCAACAGGAAAAGTTGAATCAGAGACATATTAAATGGGTTGAATATATACAGAATTTCACTTTTGTGATTAAACATATTTCTGGTACTGCTAACAAAGTGGTTGATGCTTTGAGCAGGAAATGTTTGTTGTAGCAGGAGTTCAGAGTTAAAACACTAGGTTTTGATGACCTCAGGGACATGTACATGGATGATCTGGATTTTAAGGAGGCGTATGAAGCAACTAAGAATCCAATTCTTAGAGATAGAAGCCAATGGATAGAATACATGATCCAGGAAGGACTACTATTTAAAGGTAATCAACTTTGTATTCCAAAATGCTCCATGAGGGAGAATTTGCTGAAGGAGAAACACAGTGGAGGATTAGCAGGACACTTTGGCCACGAAAATATGTTTTCAAAGTTAAATGAGTCATATTTTGGACGGGACTGTGAGCAGACATCAAGAGGTTCATGGACAGGTGCAGAATTTGCCAGTATTCGAAGGGAAGGAAACAGAATGCAGGGTTTTATCAACCATTGCCCATACTTGAGAGGCCGTGGGATGCAATCAACATGGATTTCATATTGGGGTTGCCAAGAACACAAAGAGGTTTTGACTCAATCTTTGTGGTGGTGGATATATTTTCCAAGATGGAACACTTCATTCCATGTCAGAAAACCAGTGAAACAACTCACATTGCGAATCTGTTTTTCAAAGAAGTCATTCGACTTCAGGGCTTACCAAGGAGCATAGTTTCAGATCGAGACACCAAGTTCATAGGAAACTTTTGGAGGAACTTATGGAAGAAGATGGGAACTAACTTGTCGTTTAGTTCATCTTATCATCCTCAAACGGATGGACAGACATAAGTGGTGAACAAAAGTCTGGGAGACTTGCTGAGAAGCCTGGTGAAAAAACACCATAGCCAGTGGGACAACATATTACCATAGGCGGAGTTTTCTTATAATGACTCATTTAACAGAAGCACGGGGCAGAGTCCATTTCAGATTGTTTATGGCATGCAGTCGAGAGGAATTTCTGAGCTGAGAGATTTAGAAGAGACTACGATTAGGAGCACTGGTGCATAAGATTTCGCAGAGGCGATGAAGGAACTTCACAGGCAGGTGAAGGAGCGTTTACAAAATTCATGTCAGGAATATAAGCGCAGAGTAGATCAACACAGAAGACAGCTTCAATTTGAGGTTGGTGATTTGGTTCTGGCACATTTGAGAAAGGAAAGGTTCCCGAGAGGAACATATAATAAACTAAAGATGAAGAAAATCAAACCATGTAAGGTCTTAAATAAATTTGGGGCGAATGCTTACGAGATTGAATTACCCGATGGGATCGGAATTTCTTTGATATTCAATATCTCAAATTTGTACCCATATAAATCTGAGGACGTAGGGATAGGAAATGAACAACCAGAAGTCCAGTGGAAAAAATAGATGCCAGTTGCAGAAAAGCCGCAGATGGAGTGCATAATGGACAAAAGAGTGAGCAAGAAGACCAGGTGAAAGCAATACTTTGAATATTTGGTCAAGTGGAAGGGCCATCTAGTTGAATATGCTAGCTGGGAGAACGAAGCGGAGTTCCAGAGGCATGGACACACCGTACGCGAGCTCATGGACAGGAGCCCATGAAAATTTTCAAGCAAGGGAGTATGATGCAGGAGCATCTCAAGCGAGCCAGCGCAGTGATAAAGGACAGCTGGTGATACGAAAAGMGCCCAACGCAAATTTTGAAATATCTTGGATCATTAATGAAACCATCAAGTGGAGGCACACTTGTAAAATGTAAATGGACCTTGAGCGATATGCTCTCGTCCTTAGTAGGTAGAAGGCATTTATGGTAGTTAATGCAAGTAGATAAAATTTAATTCTAGATTAGACAGTTTAGAATGAGAGAGGGAAACGGGATATAGACACCCTCATTGTGTATTGTAACATAGAGGAGAAGAGAACAAAAGAATAAAATGAAGAAGAAGAGAGCATAGAGAATAGAAGAGGAGAAACAGAGAGCGGTGTAGCCGAACTCCATGTACAAAAGTCCTGAATTAATACAAGAAAGCTGTGATTCAGATTCATGGTGTTCATATATTCTCTGTGTATGCATTTTTGAATGTTATGCTCATGAATGTTTTATTATTTCTGTCATGCAATTTCTTTTATGCTATATATGAATGATTTATTGTTAAATGTTTGAAATCTGAGAGAGAGAGAGAGAGAGTAAGGGAAATGAGTTTCAATTGTTTCTCTATCTGAGCAAGAGTTTCTGCAAGGAGTGAAGTTGAATTGTCCGCAAGGAGTGCGTCGACAAAGTATTTAGACGTTTGTCTCTGAAAGATTAGGAGAGATAGATTTTTTTCTCATTCCCTCAGAAGTGCAGTTGGGCACAGGAGCCGTGCAAGGTGTGCGCAGGACGAGTATAGTTTCAGGTTTGGTAACCTGGATGATTTGTTGAGAGACTGCTCCTGCAGGAGTGCGTAGAGTCAAAGGGAGTTCAACTCTTGAAGGTGTTTGAAGGTCTGCCACAGGGAGTGCGATCAGGAGTTTTCTGAAAGACTCGAAGTCGTGGGAAGCTCAGAAGGATTTGAACCTTCGAAGGGGTCGAAGGAAGGCAAGAGGTCGAGTACCTGGAAAATTTGAAGGAAGGCGTAGCAACGTCGACCGCATGAGGAAAAGATCCGAAGAGTGAGAGATACTTTGTTTAGTTCGTGTAGAAGTTCTCAAGGGAAGACAGACGGTCAGAATTCTCTGAGGAGAATTCGCGAAGTCCTGTGAGCCATCAGATCTCACAGAAGAAGCAGGGGAGTTACGACGAGTATTCCCAAAGGTTCTAAGCTCAGGAGGACTAGAGTCGTAGATCCGAGCCATAGGAGCCGTTGGATTTACCCGTGAACTTCTATTTCGGGTTTTCGCGAGTGGAAGTCTCGTAATTTTGGCAATAGGACTCCCGAAATCATGAAACTCGAAGTCCCAAAGGCCGAAAGGATTGTGTGGGCCACATAATTGACAGGGTGGACAGGTGGCGCACTATCGACACAGGAGTAGAATTTTTTTGACCATTTCGGGGTTTCGTGGGGTGAAGATCCAAACTCTTTTCATTAGGATTCACGATATCGCGAAGTCCGAAGTCCCGACAGACTGAAAGGCCGTTGAAATGTCAAAGCTTGTGAGCGTATCAGAGTTTCGGTAAATCAGGTTTCGGGAATCGCGGGAATGAGTTGCTTGACATCGTCACCGCCGAAATCGCGATAAAGAGAAATCTGAAAGAAAGAGAGAGAGAGAAAAGGTCAAGCGTTGACTGTTTTCGGGTTTTCGGAGATTGAGAGACAAGGCGCTGGACCATGGGATTCGCGAAAGTGCTAAGTCCGACCTCCCGAAATCTAAGGGGGAATTTCTCGAAGTTAGTTGTGGGTGAAGATTTCTCGAAAGGGAAATAGAAGAGCCATTTCCGAAAGCTCTTCGGGCCAATACAAGGGAAAATATCCTATGTACTTGGACCTTCCGATCTACGGGTTGAGGGTTGCATGCGTCAGGTTTGGTATCAGAGCACATAAAGGTTCATTGCTTTCTGTAGCAAGGAAAAGGAGAATTCACCATGCCGCCGAGAAGAAGGGACAAACAAACTCCCGACCCGCTAGAGGAGAGGGAATGCCAAGAAGAAGAGGTAGGAAGATGACTAATCCCACCATGGAAAAAGAACTGCGTGATTTACGCGCCAGACTTGAGGACATGGAGACAACACAGAGGTGTACAGTCGGTGCTGGGGATCTTAGTGATTCCGAAAGTGAAATTGAGGCTAAACATGAAGAAGAATAAGTTGCAGCCGAAGATGCAACAAATGAACGTTTGATTAGGGATATTGCAAGAATGGGTGAAAGAGAGAAAATGGACATTCCAGTTTATGAGGGAAATCTGGATGCAGAGGATCTTCTAGACTGGATTAGAGCTCTGGACACATACTTTGACTATGAAGATGTTGAAGATGACAAGAAAGTCAAACATGATGTCACAATATTGAAGGGACATGCAACATTGTGGTGGGATGAACTACAAGCTGACAGACATTGCAAGGGAAAGCAGAAGATCAAAATCTAGGACAGAATGATCGCAAAGATGAAAGCAAAATTCATTCCCAGAGATTATCAAATTACTCTATTTCAAAGGATGAAAAACTTGAGACAAAAGATGATGACAGTGAAAGAATACACTGAAGAATTCTACAGGCTGAACATCAGGGCAGGTCATCGGGAAAGCGATGATGAAAAAGTTTCCAGATACATGAATGGACTGAGATACAACATTCAGGATGAGATGATCATGGTAACCATCCAAATGGTAGAAGATTCTAATCAGATGGCTCTAAAAGCAGAAGAGAAGCTGAGCCAAAAGCAGGGTCAAAGAGGCCTAGGCAGAAGTCAGCCCAAAGGAAAATCAATTGCCCAGGTTAAATATCAGAAGCCCAAGGAGGACTAGAAGAAACCTTAGACTCAAATTGAGAGAGGTGGAAGCTCACAACGAGGGAAATATGCTGAATAGCGAGGGAAACATACCGAGCAGAGAGGAGATTATGCTGATAATAATATTTTTCCTCGTACCAGATGTAGAGGAAGAGGAAGAGGTGTAGTAATAACATGTTTCACGTGTGGAAAGAATGGGCATAAGTATTACGAGTGTCCAGATAAAAAGAAAGAGAGTGGGGAGACTCACATTGCCGAAGCACAAAGGTGAGATGTTGAGATAGAAGATGCTGAAGGCGGAAGATCGCCGATGATGCGGAAAGTTCTTTTGACACCAGAGAAGGAGGTGGAGAGTTCATTCCAAAGAAACAGACTTTTTCAGACTTCTTGCAAAACCAAGGACAGGGTATGCAAGGTCATTTTGGACAGTGGTAGCATAGATAATCTCATTTCTATAGAGATGGTAGAAAGGCTGGAGCTGAAGATGATTGATCATCCAAGCCCACACAGAGTTTCGTGGCTACAAAAAGGACATCAGGTAATTGTCAGTAAACAATGTTTAGTTGAATTTAAGATAAGAGGATATAATGATAAGATACTCTGTGATGTCATTCCCATGGATGTTTGTCATCTATTGCTGGGTAGACCATGGAAATATGACAGGAATGTGATTCATGATGGGAGAATGAACACATACACCCTGGAGAAGAATGGGAGAACTCACATGTTGCTTCCAATCAAGGATAAGGAGGTGAAACCGGAAGTAAGTAACACTGTACTTCTCATGAGTTGGAAGGAACTTCTTACAGAGGTTAAGAAGAAGGAAGAACCGCAATTTATTGTGGTCAGAAAACCGAAGATTGTTTAGACCAACACAAGAGTGGATGATTTACCAGAAGAAGTTCAGGAACTATTGGAAGATTTCGCTAACATAGTAGTGGATGAACTACCTTGTTCGTTGCCACCGATTAGAAGTGTGAGTCATCATATTGATCTCATACCAGAAGCCAGTTTTATAAACAAAGCCGCGTACATATTGACGCCGCAGGAGAATGAAGAGGTTAAAAGACAAGTCCAGGATTTGTTGGACAAAGGTTTGGTCAGGGAAAGCTTGAGTCCGTGTGCTGTTCCGATAGTACTCAGTCCGAAGAAAGACGGAGGCTGGAGGATGTGTATTGACTCGAGGGAGATTAACAAGATAACCATCAGGTACAAATTCCCATTTCCAAGGATGGACGATCTGATGGATTGCTTGAGTGGGGAAAAATTATTTTCAAAGATTGATTTGAAAAGCAGTTATCATCAAATCCGTATGAGAGAAGGTGATGAATGGAAGACGGCATTCAAAACCAATTAAGGGTTGTATGAATGGCTTGTTATGCCAGTTGGCTTAACAAACGCGCCGAGTACCTTCATGAGGTTGATGAACGAAGTCTTGAGGGAGTTCATCGGAAAATTTGTTATCGTATATCTGGATGAGATACTAGTTTTCAGTAAAACAATGGCAGAGCATCTGAAACATTTGGCTACAGTGATGCAGAGGTTATAGCAAGAGAAGCTGTTGATAAACATGAAGAAAACCTCATTCATGAAGACAGAGCTCATTTATTTGGGATTTGTTATTTCTGCAGACAAATTGAGGATGGATCCAAATAAGGTGGAGGTAATCAAGAATTGGCCATCACCGAAGAATATCTTTGAGGTGAGAAGTTTTCACGGATTGGATAGTTTCTACCGAAAATTCATTAGGAATTTCAGTGGAATTATTGCACCAATGATGGATACAGTGAAGAAAAGGCACAAGTCTTTTCACTGGACAGAAAAATTTGAGAAGAGTTTTAATTTGTTGAAGAGGAAGATCATGGAACAACCAATTTTGGTGTTGCCGTATTTCCAAAAGACATTTCAGGTGAAATGCGATGCAAGTGGATTTGCAATAGGGGCAGTCTTGAGTCAAGATGACAGACTGATAACATACTTCAGCGAGAAGCTGAATGAAGCGAAAGTGAAATACTCCATTTATGATAAGGAGTTCTATGCTATCATTTAGGCATTGAAGAAATGGAGGCATTACTTGATTCCCAAGGAGTTTGTCTTATATAGTGACAATCATGCATTGCAATTTGTGACTCAACAGGAAAAGTTGAATCAGAGACATATTAAATGGGTTGAATATATACAAAATTTCACTTTTGTGATTTAACATATTTTTGGTACTGCTAACAAAGTGGCTAATGCTTTGAGCAGGAAATGTTTGCTGTTGCAGGAGTTCAGAGTTAAAACACTGGGTTTTGATGACCTCAGGGACATGTACAGGGATGATCCAGATTTTAAGGAGGTGTATGATGCAGCTGAGAATCCAATTCTCAGAGATAGAAGCCAATGGATAGAATACATGATCCAGGAAGGACTACATTTTAAGGGTAATCAACTTTGTATTCCAAAATGCTCCATCAGGGAGAATTTGTTGAAGGAGAAACACAGTGTAGGATTAGCAAGACACTTTGGCCATGAAAAGACGTTCGCAAAGTTAAATAAGTCATATTTTTGGCCGGGAATGCGAGCAGATGTCAAGAGGTTCATAGACAGGTGCATAATTTTCCAGCATTCGAAGGGAAGGAAACATAATGAAGGGTTTTATCAACCATTGCCCATACCTGAGAGGCCGTGGGATGCAGTCAACATGGATTTCATATTGGGGTTGCCAAGAACACAAAGAGGTTTTGACTCAATCTTTGTGGTGGTGGATAGATTTTCCAACATGGAACAATTCATTCCATGTCAGAAAACCAGTGACGCAACTCACATTGCGAATATGTTTTTCAAAGAAGTCATTCGACTTCACGACTTACCAAGGAGCATAGTTTCAGATCGAGACACCAAGTTCATGGGACACGTTTGGAGGACCTTATGGAAGAAGATGGGAACTAACTTGTCGTTTAGTTTGGCTTATCATCCTTAGACGGATGGACAGATAGAAGTGGTGAACAAAAGTCTGGGAGACTTGTTGAGAAGCCTGGTGATAGAACACCACAGCTAGTGGGACAACATATTACCACAGGCAGAGTTTGCTTATAATGACTCAGTTAACAGAAGCACGGGGCAGAGTCCGTTTCAGATTGTTTATGGCATGCAGCTGAGAGGAATTTCTGAGCTGAGAGATTCAAAACAGACTACGATTAGGAGCGCTAGTGTAGAAGATTTTGCAGAGGCGATGAAGAAACCTCACAGGCAGGTGAAGGAGCGTTTACAGAATTTGGGCCTGGAATATAAGCACAAAGCAAATCAACACAAAATATAGATTCAATTTGAGATTGGTGATTTGGTTCTGGCACATTTGAGAAAGGAAAGGTTCCCGAGAGGAACATATAATAAACTGAAGATGAAGAAAATCGGACCATGTAAGGTCTTAAAGAAATTTGGGGCGAATGCTTAAGAGATTGAATTACCCGATGGGATTAGAATTTCTCTGATATTCAATATCTCATATTTGTACCCATATAAAGCTGAGGACGTAGGTACAGGAAATGAGCAACCATAAGTCCAGTGGACAAAACAGATGCCAGTTGCAGAAAAGCCGCAGATGGAGCGCATACTGGACAAAAGAGTGAGCAAGAAGTCCAGGCGAAAGAAATACTTTGAATATTTGGTCAAGTGGAAGGGCCATCCAGTTGAATATGTTAGCTGGGAGAACGAAGCGAAGGTCTAGAGGCATGGATAGACCGTACGCGAGCTCATGGACAGGAGCCCATGAAAATTTTCAGGCAAGGGAGTATGATGCAGGAGCATCTCAAGCGAGCCAATGCGGGGATAAAGGACAACTAGTGATATGAAAAGCACCCAAGGAAATATTTGAAATATCTTGAATCATTAATGAAACCATCAAGTGGAGGCACACTTGTAAAATGTAAACGGACCTTGAGTGATCCGCTCTCGTCCTTAGTAGGTAGAAGGCATTTATGGTAGTTAATGCAAGTAGATAGAATTTAATTCTAGATTAGACAGTTTAGAATGAGAGAGGGAAACGAGATATAGACACCCTCATTGTGTATTGTAACATAGAGGAGAAGAGAATAGAAGAATAAAAAAAATAAGAAGAGAGCATAGAGCATAGAAGAGGAGAAATAGAGAGCGGTGTAGCCGAACTCCATGTACAAAAGTCTTAAATTAATACAAGAAAGTTGTGATTCAGACTCATGGTGTTCATACATTCTCTGTGTATGCATTTTTGAATGTTATTCTCATGAATGTTTTACTCTTTCTGTCATGCAATTTCTTTTATGCTATGTATGAATGATTTCTGGTTAAATGTTTGAAATTTGAGAGAGAGAGAGAGAGAGTAAGGGAAATGAGTTTCAATTGTTTCTCTATCTGAGCAAGAGTTCCTGCAAGGAGTGCAGTTGAATTGTCCACAAGGAGTGCGTCGGAAAAGTGTTCATAGGTTTGTCTCTGAAAGCTCAGGAGAGATAGATTTTGTTCTCATTCCCTCAGAAGTGCATTTGGGCACCAGAGCCGTGCAAGGTGTGCGTAGGCCGAGTATAGTTTCAGGTTTGGCGACCTGGATGATTTATTGAGAGACTGCTGCTGCAGGAGTGCACAGAGTCAAAGGGAGTTCAACACTTGAAGGTGTTTGAAGGTCTTCCTCAAGGAGTGTGAGCATGAGTTTTCTGAAAGACTCAAAGTCATGGGAAGCTCAGAAAGATTTGCACCTTCGAAGGGGTCGAAGGAAGGCAAGAGGCCGAGCACCTGGAAAATTTTAAGGAAGGCGTAGTGACGTCGACCACAGGAGGACAAGCTCCGAAGAGTGAGAGATAATTTGTTTAGTTCCTGCAGAAGTTCTCAAGGGAAGACGGATGGTCAAAATTCTCTGAGGAGTATTCACAAAGTCCCGTGAGCCGTCAGATATCACGGAAGAAGCAGGGGAGTTACAACGAGTATTCCCAAGGGTTCTAAGCTCAGGAGGAGTAGAGCCGTAGATCCGAGCCACAAGAGTCGTTGGATTTACCCGTGAAATTCTATTTCGGGTTTCTGCGAGTGGAAGTCCCGTAATTTTGGCAACAGGACTCGCGAAATCATGAAACGTGAAGTCCCGAAGGTTGAAAGGATTGTGTGGGCCACAAAATCGGCAGGGTGGACAGGTGACGCACTATCGACATAGGAGTAGAATTTCGTTGACCATTTCGGGGTTTCGTGGGGTGAAGATCTGAACTCTTTGCATTAGGATTCACGATATTGCGAATTCCGAAGTCCCAATGGAGTGAAAGGCCGTTGAAAGGTCAAATCTTGCAAGCGTATTGGAGTTTCGATAAATCGGGTTTCGGGAATCGCGGGAACGATTTTCTTGACATCGCGACCGCCAAAATCATGATAAGGAGAAATCCGAGAGAGAGAGAGAGAGAGAGAGAGAGAGAGAGAGAGGGTCAAGCGTTGAATTTTTTCGGGTTTTCGGAGATTGAGAGACAAGGCGCTTGATCACTGGATTCACGAAAGTGTGAAGTCTGACCTCCCAAAGTATAAGGTGGAATTTCTCGAAGTTAGTTGTGGGTGCATATTTTCCCAAAGGGAAATAGAAGAGCCATTGCCAAAATCTCTTCGGGCTAGTATAAGGGAAAAGATCCTGTGTAAGTGGACCTTCCGACCTGCGGTTTGAGGGTTGCGTGCATCAGGAAGCCTTTCCATTCAGGTTAAAAATGGCTATTCGAGCCTTCAAGTTTTCAGAGTAATCATGGAATCTAATGTATTTCTTTAAACCAAGAAGCCAAACTTCAGCCTCTTCTCCCTTCCTAATCTCTCCATCGAAAGAGGGTGGTTTGGCTTTCTTAAATTCTTTAGGATTTTGATTTTTGGAACTCTTACGATTCTTTCTTTTCCTTTGGGAATACGAGGTTTCTCTACTACTAGAATATCCTTTGGATTTTCCATCTTCCTTTCCAGAGGAATCTACCGATGAGTGTCCCCCACCTCTAGATTGGGCCTTATTCGAGGCGCTTCTCCAAGTACGGTCACTTATGGAGTCATTTTTTTGAATCTCAGGTGGACTTCGAATTCTCTTCTTATGTCGTCATTTCACATGGTTGGTTGCAGGTTCATGTTGTTGTTGCCTCTGTATGTCGGACACGATTTGCAACAAGAATGCACTAATTTCTATTTGTTTTTCTTTCTCCTTTATCAAGCTCTCGTTGTCAGCCTTGCAACTCTGTAATTCAGCCCTGAGGATCCTTACAGTCTCAGCCAGATCTAGAGGGGTTTCCATCGCCCTCCTTTCGTCAGATTCTTCCTCTCTATTGTGGGAGCCATCCCCCAGTTCATGACACATCACCATCCTTTATTATTGAAGTTTTCATGTGATTTATTGATTGCTTGAGTGTTGAAAAAAACACTTATTGTTAGCTAACAATATATTAGTTCATGAACAATACACAGTTCAATTTCTTAAATACATACACGTAGTAGAAAGTTTCATTCTTTTCTTTAATAAAATTTTTAACCAGACTTTTAAGAAAGAGGTAAAGTAGAGTGTCACTCTTTTAAAAGTACTCCAAATAGAGTTTTTAAGCGACTCATCCATGAGACCAAGAAGGAAAAGTGTTGTAACCATGCTCTGATACCAATTTGTAACACACCCACGATGGGGCAAAAATGAATATTTTTTTTTTGTCCTTCTTACAAGAACAAATACTTTCGCTCTACGATTCCTAATTTGGGAAGTTTGGGACTTAGCCCAAATCTCCAGTCAAGGTTCTACAATCCTTTAAGTCAAACAAGACTTCAAGAGCTAATAGTTTCACCTCCTATTCAAACACAGGCCCTTTCAGTTTCTGGTAAAGGTCTTACGATACCCGCGACCTTCTCCTTCGCGCTTTAGCGAAGGCTCAAAATTAGTGTTAGCCCCTTTTTCTTGACCCCTCCTTGGATGTGACCTTGGGCGATGACCTCACACAACAAACAATTGTGGGCTCGGATAAAGGCGGTTTGAAGCCAAACTACTTTTCGGCCCACAATCCTCCTCAAGCCTCCACGAGTCCTTTCTCCAAAACCAGGGTTTGGATTGCGGCCCACCCTCAAATTTTAAAGTTCGCGCACCTCCTATCCTCACAATGCTACGGGACCATAGATCTCCCGATATTGATGGTACTATCGGAATTGATGGTTCAGATCTGCCCTTTTCAAGTCTACGGACCAGATCTACCCCTCCTAAATCAACAGATGCGATCTCCTTCGGGATTTCAAACTTCGAGCTTTTCAATTCTCAAACCTTGATTTCCTCTATACATCAATCTTCCAGAGTTGGTGATCTATGGACACTCGTCCTTCTAGATCAACGACCCTTCTTCTACTTTGTGTGTTTGACCTTTCAACTAGATCAATGGTTGAGATGTCCTTCGGGTCTCTGAACTTTTGATATCTCAAACCTCCAACTTCACCCTTTTTCCCAATGGGTTTTATCTGAAGGTTATGATCCATCGACGCGTGTCCACTAGATCTGACGATCAAGGATTAAT
Organism: Picea engelmannii; assembly: GCA_009831015.1. Classification (NCBI taxonomy): domain Eukaryota; kingdom Viridiplantae; phylum Streptophyta; class Pinopsida; order Pinales; family Pinaceae; genus Picea; species Picea engelmannii. Next base: position 207,514 of record ML803856.1, on the reverse strand, counting down.
TCTGGTCTTTACCTGGAGTCCACAGATTCATGCCACGTGTTCTCCAGATCGGACGGTCAAGGATTACTTCGGGTCTTTACTCGGAGTCCACATATTCACGCCATGTGTTCTCCAGATCTGACGGTTAAAATCTACTTCGGACGATCCGACGGTCGATGTTTACTTTGTGTGTTTGCCCAGAATCCAAGGATTCACATCACCTATCCTTTGGATCTAATAGTCCAGATGCATTTCGATCCTTTGATGCTTCGTCTCTTCGACGTTTTGGGCTTCAGGAGTTTCAACTCTCAATATGGAACTCTCAAGGTGATTTCTCTGAGGTCTACGATTTTTTGCCACGTGTCCCTCGGGACCTAACGGCTAAGAATTACTTTGGGAATCTAACCGGAGCTCACATATCTACGCCATATCTCCACTGAAATCTGACGGCCCAATTCCACTTCGGTTTATCTGACGCCTAAGAATTTTCTTCGGGTGATCTGATGATTCAGATTCACTCTGGCTGATCGGACGGGTGAGATTTTCTTTGGATTTTCGGCTCTCCAGGCTTCAGAAATATGAAGTCTCAAACTTGCCTCCTCTCAAATATATTCCTCCAGAGTCCATGATCTGTCGCAACGTATCCCTTTAGATCAGGTGATCCAGATTCACTTTGGGTCTTCAGGGTTCGGGGATTTCAACTTTTAACCAAAAACCCTCGAACCGATTTTGTAACGACCCTAGTTGGATAAATGTTTAAAGATTATAAAGTAAAACTAATTAGGGGATTAATTGTGGTAACAAGTTATTAATTAAACAAAGATGATTTAATGATCTTAGTAAAGTGAGTTATTAATTAATTAAAGGATATAATTGTGGTTAACTAAATAATAATTTAACTACAGATCACATTTAATGACCTGAGAAATAAATCTAAGAGATCAATGATATATGATATAAAATGGTTGCGTATGCAACAAGGGATAGCCTATGAATCCCGAGAAGATAAAACATTAAAGGAAGGATAAGGGACATGCACGGTGGTGGTTGAGGAAGTAACTGCATGAGTTGGTGAAGGGGAATAAGGGAGAAAAGGAGGTGGACGTGAGGGGTATGCGAACGGAGGATGAGGGGGATGGATTCAGAGGACTATGAGATTTGCTGTGAGCACAGAGTTTCTGACTGTGGCTTTTGATCAGTTGAGGCACCGAGTTGTTGGACGTTTTGGGCATGGGGGCCAGGATATCCATAGATATCCTGGAGCTAGGTAGTTTTCCTAGTTGGCAGGGAGGACAGTAGGTTTGGGCAGTTATTCTTTGTTTGTGGTAGGGTTGATATGTGTATCAAGTAGAAGGAAGGCAACAACAAGGCAACAAGGCAACGAAAATTAGCATCAGAACCAGGTAATTTGTTAAACTATGTGTTTATTTCATTCTGCCATGAAATCATTACTCATTGATAAATCTAAGTTACTAAAGTTGTTGTTATGAAAATCAATACTATGCTATGAAGTTATTGTCTCAGTTTATGAAATAAATTGCTTATGAAACTTAATGATGTTTAGAAATATTTGGTTGTTACACATGGTATCAGAGCATCTTAGTTCGAAATCTGGGCCTGAGGGCCAAAACCCCGAGTGTTAACTCCAACCACGCTTAAACTACAAACAAAACACGTTCAGTTTGAGCCAATATGACTGATACAGTATCCGAAAATATACAGGTAGCAACCCTACATTACCCAAGCAAATAATATCATATATCACAAGCAACAGCTTTAGGCAATACCCTTTAACTGGATCATGAATGGATAATACAGTCTTAGTCTGAATATTTAAAGGAACACCTTTAAAATAAGTGGCAGCAAACCAGATAGTTGAAGGATCACTTCCCACGAAAGGGATACCATTAAAAGCATCCTAATAAAGATATTAAGCGCGGAAAAGAGAGTTGATAATTTAATCTTATTAGAGCAAATGCTTGTCAATGAAGTTTCGGGTAAAATAGACACCTGGAATCGATGAAATGTCGAGGGAAACTTCTGTCCAAGGCTCGAAGTTGGTAAGATTCAATAACTACATGAACTACTCTAAATAAAATGCAAGAGGATATTCGCAAGACCTGGGAAAGGCCTACTTCATCTCGAACTTACCTAAATGAGGAACTACCAACGCGCAGAAGGAAAAGGGGATTCGAAAGAGATACAGGAAGTGTGTAAACTACTTGCCTGTATTAGTCTCGGTAAATTTTCAATAATGTAAAAATCTCAAGAACAATAGGCCAATATAAATTTTAACCGTGCCAAGAGAGAAATTTTTACACCACGTAGAGTTTCATGCAAATAATCATTATCCCAAAGGAGAGTTGTCTATTACGCAGGAGGACGGATCTGAGCCGTTAGATCTCGGGCGGATACCCGACAGCCGTCGAATCTACAAGGAGTTGCGAGGGAGTTAAGTCCTCAAGGGATACAGGAGGAGAAATCCCGACGAGATGTGTGAAGGCATTGGGATATCGGCGTTCACGAAATCGGGAGTCATGAGGTCGAGGAAGTCGTGACATTTTAAATCTCGAAATAGCGAGATCAGATCTGGACCGTCCATTAGGGTGAGACACGTGGCGGAGATCTGAAGAGAGTCGGAAAATCAGGAGTTCGGTGAGCAAGAGGTCGGGGAAATCCATGGTGAAAACCCCGGTACAATCAAAGCCGTCCATCTGATTGGGACAGGTGGCAACCATCGGAGAGTCATCGGCGTTTGAGCCATCCAGACTCACACAAAAAAGTAATTTTGGGTTGGCGATTGGTGAAGTCCGAGGCTTAACCTGGACCGTCCATCCATTTAAGACGCGTGTCGGAGATCCGAAGAAAGTCGGGGATCGACGTATCGGGGATTTCGTGGACACAAAATCTCTGCATTTCGAAATCGTGAAGTCCAAAACCCCGATGAGTGGGGCCAACTGTGAGCCAACCGGAGAGTCAGGATTCGAGGAATCGGGAGTTCCGTGGACATACGCACATTGGTATCGAAAACCCCGAAACAACGAGAGGCGATCAGGACCGTCCGTTCTTGGGATGCGTGGCAGTGATCGGAGCCATCGGGAAAAGTTCCGATAGGAGGTTGTCCATCGGGCCATCGCAGATCTCGTGGACAAAGTATCCATGCATTACGAAATCGTGAAACGCGATTTCCCGATGGGCGAAGGGACAATGGGGCCCACGGAAGGGTCAGCAATGGACAGGTGGCATATTGCATCGTGGATCGGGATATCGCGAGTTTCGTGGACAAGGGGTCCATGCACTATGAAATCGTGAACCCCGAAAGCACGACGTAATTAGCTTAGCTCTTAAACCTTCTTAAAAACGAATTAATTAACTGACGTCTTAATTAAGACTTAATCACATCGCGAAATCGAAGATCGGGGTTTCGTGATTCAAGTTACATCGATCCTTTGTTATGGGAAACCCCGAATCCCAATTTCATTAACCTTTTAACTCGTGAAAGTTGAAGTTGTAACCCACCTTAAATAAAATTTTGGGGGGCGCTGAAAATTTATATTTTAAACCATTCGTTGACCAAAGGTAAACGCAAAAAGGCATCGCAAATTTTGAAATGATGAAATTCTTGGTCGAGGAGGACTGAAACCCCGATGGGGAGACATAAGGCAATGGTCACATAGGAACCGGTCACATGGACCTCGGCATAGCCAAAAGGGGCGAATGCACAAGGAAGAGGCACATCGGGTATCGGGATATCGGGAATCCCGTAGACACGGGGTTCATGCAATTCGATATTGCGATATCCGAAACCCCGATAAGGGACAAGGCTGTGGCCTTGTGGTATAATGGTCATATGGACCGAGAACTTAGCCCGAAGGGCTAACGCACAAGTAACGCATCGATAGATCGGTAATCGGGAGACTGCGAGGGAAGAGGTTCGTGATAATGGAAGTCGCGAAACCCCGAATCCCGACAGAAAGTATGACGGTGGTCACATGGGAAAAGGTCGTATGGGCCCAGAACATGGCTAGGAGGGGCTAAAGTCTGAAGGAAGTGCATCGGCAGATTGGGGATCGCGGATCCCATGGACAGGGGTATCAGGGTGTTGAAAACCCCGAAATCCCAATAAGGGATAAGACTGCGGTCACAAGGAGAGGCCGTGTGGACCACAGGCATAGCTTGGAGGGCTAATGCGCTAGGAGCATATCAGGGATCAGAGAATCGTGAGTCCTAAGGACTTGTGAGGTTCGACATTTGGAACCCCGAAACTTCGATGTAGGATAGGGCTAGGATCACATTGAACGACGGTCATATGAGAGGGATGTCTAGCCTGGAGGGCTAGCACATAAAGTGTCGTATCGTTGAATCGACAATCGAGAGTTTGAAGGAACATAAATTCTCGACATCGGGGATTACAAAACCCCGAAGCCCGATAAACAGGATTCCTAGGGGGGAATTTGGGCGCGGTCCTGGGCAGAGGCCGTGAAGAAATGGGAAAGACCTAAGGGTCGTATATTGACCAATGATTCCTGGGGAAATCCAAAGAGCTGCTTCGGCTCGGTTGAGGAAATTGAACGATCCTGTATACCCATATAACAATATATATACACATATAACAACAGGTATACATAGATGAATGAATTTTGTTTTTTAAATATAAAAGAAATAAACCGAAAGAAGAACACCAAAATCCGTACAGAGTTGGAATTACAAGCAAATCATTTTTATTTCGCACTGCAAAATATATATATATATATATATATATATATATAGGAAATTACCATTCATTACCACAGTATAAGGAAGGGTTATGTAATTTCTTGATTCGATCAACCCCGCGTTCTTCACGAAGGTACTGAGACTGTGCACAAGCTGACGGATTGAACCATACCTCTTACCATACCTGAGGGAGAACTCCACAAAGTGTACAGACAGGGGATTGGTTCCCAACATTTCAAAGAGACTGGGCTCCAAGTCCTGGATCTTGTCAGTGACCACATCAATATACTCTGTTTCTGCAAAACGAACTGGAGCAGATACAACAATAACCAGCGCTAGCGAAGTGATCAGAAAAATGGTGAGGATGTGAGCCATGGCAAGGGAGATCCAGGAAACCTCTGAACAGAGCAAAGGCAGATCTGTGGAGGAGAAAGAATGACGTGAGGGGGGTCTCAGTGAGTGAGAAGGACGCGTAGGTATTCGAAGAGATGACAGGTGTAGAATTTTGGGATTAGATACGAGGGAGCTTGAGGAAGCCAGACGGGCACGTGGAATCCATGCGTGCCCGAATCCTTGTGTGTTCATTCATTTACTTTATATTTTTAAGTGTAAAAAAAATAAGAAATAATAATAATAATAATAATAATAATCTAAAGTAAATTGAATAATTTAGTATAAATAATTTATTTATATATATAAAGGTCAAGTTAGCTTAAATTAAAGTAAAGTTAATTTGGGTTAAATTAGTGTAATAATAATTTTTAAATTATTATTTTATTAAGTGTAAGGTTAATCTACCTTAAAGTTAATTAATGATGTTAGGGCTTAGACAAGGAAAAGCAGGAAGGAGGTGTCGTATGCACTAGGAGAGTAAGCATAGGAAGTGATGAGTAAATCACCAGGCTAACGTAGCTACAGTACAAGGGAACCAATAATTCTTTTCGCAAGGGCGAAGAAACCAAGCTTAGATGCTTAATCCTAACCCAAACCTAGCCAATCCGCTAATGGAGTAATGTCTGTTTACAGACAAGTAAAGAAAACTTACGCCTAACCCTGTTTCTAAGTTTAAGTAGCACCAATTTGAAACGTCCTTGAACTCACCCTGACAACTTTGGGGTGATGTAGGTAAAAGTATACGAGATGGTCAGGACTCGAAGGGGTCGAGGCAGAGGAGCATCGTCACGGGCACCGCCAACACCACCAACACCACCACCATCGCCCAAACTAGCCCTCATACTGCGCTCGTTGGAAGCCATTAATGAGACTTTAAAGGGGTGCCAACCAGCAAGGACTGAAGTGGAACCCCCACCATCTAGAACGGGTAATCTAGAAGCATCAAGGGATTTAGGGGGAGGACTTCCACCTGAAGACATCACGCGAGAATTGCAGAAGATCAAACTTCCAGAGTTTGCTGGAGGTCGCGCCAGTGAACGCGTGGAAGCATGGTTGGAAGGCATGACAAGGTGTTTTGCCTTGAGGGACTATGCGTCCAACTCGAAGGCAAAGATCACAATTTTTCAGTTAAGAGACAACGCCTTGAACTGGTGGGGAAACTTGGAAAGACAACTACACCTTACCCTAAACATAGTATCTTGGGAACTTTTCGAGGAGAGGTTCCGAAGGAAATATCTACTAGCATACTACGAGGAACAACAGATAGGGGCATTTCATGCCTTAGTAAAAGGAAACAGAACTGTATAAGAATATGAGATCAGGTTTATGGAACTGATCAAATACGTTTCGTATATGGACAATGACCAACGATAGGCAGAGCGCTTCATTTATGGATTGAACCCGAAGATAAGAGCTATGGTGCAGATGTGGAAACCGTCTTTAGTAGCGGAGGTGGTAGAAAATGCGCGTTACGCGGAAGAACACATGAACTTAATAGGGGGTACAAGATCGACATTTCCGCATCGCCCTGGATTTGTAGGAAAGACACCGAGGAAATTTCCTAGGGGAGGGGGCTCAAGGCCACCACCATATGGTAATAGGGTCGTGCCAAGGACTGTATCTATAGGGATTTCAATGGCAGCTAGTGCAGCATCTCGTTCATCGCCAACGGTGCAGACAGGTCCACGACCATCTCAGGGAACAACTAGTAGGGGTAGGGGTTCCAGGGGAAGGAACTCATTTTAAAATCAGTCACATAATAGTGCACTGGTTCAATCTCGTGTTACCTGTTGGAGGTGCGAAGGACCCCATTACCAGCGCGACTGCCCAGAGTTATAATCTGGGTTTGTACCTAGAGAAGGAAAGGCACCGATGGGGAGAGCAAGTAGCAACCACCAGATTTACGCAGCGGTTAATAACCGCCAGGCCGAACATCAAGCCATCGTAGTGGAGTCATCAGGTACGCTAAATCATATCAATGTTAAGATTTTGTTTGATTCTGGTGCGACAGATAATTTCATTTCACCATTTGCATTATAAAGGAGTGGGCTGGCAGCCTACGAGCACGATGACTTTAAACAAGTCGAGATGGCTTCAGGGGAAAAACAAGTTGTAGGACCTAGTATCGATAATTGTATAGTAGACCTAGGAGCGTGCACTACCAGGTTGAAGGTATACGTCACTGCTCTTGGGGCGTATGACCTAATCATTGGAATGGATTGGTTAGCAGCTCATCGAGCTTTGGTAGATTGTTTCGCAAAGAGGGTGCTTTATGTCGATGATGAAGGAAGACCAGTAGAGATCCAAGGTGTACAGAGAAAAGTGTCATTACACTTTATATCAACTATGAATGTCAAGTGATGCTTGAGATAAGGGTGTCAACTTTATGTAGTGGAGGCAGTGAATGAAAGGAAGGGACCCTCATTGGATCAGTACCCGGTATTGTCAGAATTTCTAGATGGTTTTTCGAACGAATTACCAGGATTACCTCCTGAGAGGGAGCTTGATTTTACTATTGAGATAAAACCTGGTGCAGAACCAATATCCAAGACTGCGTATCGGATGACGGCGCCGAAACTTTGTGAATTGCAAATGCAGTTGAAGGAGTTACTGGACTTAGGGCTAGTAAGGCCCAATGCCTCACCTTGGGGTGCACCGATAATTTTTGTAAAGAAGAAGGATGGATCCTTACGACTGTGTATAGATTACAGGGACTTAAACCGTGCTACAATGAAAAATAGGTACCCAATGCCGCGAATAGATGACCTCTTCGATCAGATGAAAGGAGCAACGGTATTCTCAAAGATCGATTTATGATCACGGTATCACCAGTTAAGGATTAAGGAAGGTGATATCCCAAAAAATTCCTTTCGGACTTGGTTTGGACATTACGAGTTTGTTGTGGTACCTTTCGGATTGACCAATGTGCCAGCAATATTCATGAGCCTCATGAACGACGTATTCCGGAAGTACTTAGACCGATTTGTACAAGTTTTTCTAGATGGAATTCTCATCTATTCCAGGAATGAAAGAGAACACGAGGAACACTTGTGAATAGTGTTGTCTTGCCTTAGGGAGAATAAATTGTACGGGAAGCTGTCGAAGTGTTCCTTCTTTCAGAAAGAGATCCACTATTTAGGTCATATCATTTCCGGTGAAGGAATCTCTGTGGACCCAGAAAAGGTAAAGGCCATTATGGAGTGGCCAGTGCCGAAAAATGCCCATGAGGTGAGGAGCTTCATGGGGCTAGCGGGTTATTACCAGATATTTGTGGAAGGATTCTCAAAAATAGTGAAACCCATCACCACTTTGCAATGCAAGGGGGTCAGGTATGAATGGACAAAAGAATGTGATAGCGCATTCATTGAGCTTAAGAGGTTACTAACTAGTGTGCCAATTCTACGAGTGCCAGATATGGAAAAGGACTTCATGGTCTACACGGATGCCTCAAAACAAGGGTTGGGGGTCGTGCTAATGCATTATGGAGGAGTGATAACTTATGTGTCAAGGAAGTTGAAGAAGAATGAAGATTTATACGCAACTCATGATTTAGAGTTGGCAACTATAATGCTAGCTCTGAAACTTTGGAGGCACTATCTTGTGGGGCGAAACTTTGAGCTCAAGACAGACCATCAAAGTTTAAAACATCTCTTCACTCAAAGAGATATGAATGCCAGGCAAAGTCGATGGAGTGAGTTTATGAGTGAGTATGATTTTGGTATTTTGTACATAAAGGGAAAGGAAAATGTGGTCGCATATGCCTTGAGCAGGAGACCACGTATCTTCTCCTTGGTAACCTTAAAGGTCAGTCTGAGGGAACATGTGTTGACACAACTACTAGGAGACAGTTGGTATTTAAAGATTACTTCAAACCTCCAGAGCGAGAGGCGGATAGACCCAAAGTATGAAGGATATAATATGGAAACAGACGGATTGTTAAGATATCGAGGAAGGATGTACATCCCGGAGAATGGGGATATTCGAAGCATCATACTGAAGGAAGCCCATAGAGCACTTTATTGCGCACATCCGGGTGTGAAGAAGATGTACGCAGAGATGAAG